>JAQZBX010010379.1:0-44404 GCA_029593785.1 Cabassous unicinctus | reverse complement strand
GCTTAGAGAGAGGCCACATTTGAGCAACAAAGAGGCTTTCAGGTGGCAACCCTTAAGCATCCCATAACAGTAGTCCAAGTTTCAATTATAAGAGCATAGCTTCAAAAGGCTAGTCATCAATAACAAGAACACAACAGTGGGCCATCCTCTTTTGCCAAACACTGCCCCTGCACTTGGGAGACTGTTGTTGCTCCCGTGGAGAATGTGGCAGACCTCTCCCAGCTGGGAATTCAGTATTCCCTCATTTATTGAGTGATTATCTTTCCACCATGACCATGCCCCATCCCTCGATCATTTGAACAATTTTATATAATTTTCATGTATATTCAGATGAACTTACTCCCATGAATCCCGCATCCCAGACACCCCCCACCAATGATCCTCTGCAGCCCTCATTGTACCCCTTCTGTGACTTATACCTTCCTTGAAGATGAAACCCATATAATAACCAAATACAATTAATAAGAAAATGAAATAATAGTGATAAGCTTAAATGCAAGAGATAAAATACAAGGAAATTCAGAAAAAAAGAACTAAAAATAAAATATAATTAATGGATTGGGACTTTCAAAAAATGAAAATGGGAAAAAACAAAAGAAAAAAACCTTTTTTCAAGTTATTGTTTTTATTTTTTTTTTCCTTTTATCCCTGCATTATCGGATGTCCAGTGTGTACCATGACACCTTCCTCCTCTCATTCTCCCGTGTCTCCCAAATTTTCATTTGGTTTTCAATGAAGTTTTAGGTAACAGGAAAGTCACACAGGGAATACTAGAGATTCCTATATATCCAAACTCCCTTCCTCTTCTCCACCCCATATTAAACCTTTTTTTGTGTGTGCATGGTAGCATTGTTATAACAGTTATACAGAGAATGAAACATAGCTACTAAACATTGTCAATGTTTTACAGTATATTTTATATTTTAGATGGTACAGGTTAATATTTTTTTATAATATTTACCATGTCCTGTTTCCATTACTGTAAGGTAATTAAGAACATTTCCCATGATCACTAAATACCCCATTGGGTCTTTTCTGTTCCTTCCGCCCCACCCACTGGTGCATATGACACACCCCTGTCTTGTTTCATGGGATGACAAGATTCATAGTTACATGACCTGGGTATTATAACCTGCCCTTACTAATCTAAACACCTGTTAACCCAGAACCACCATACCCAATAATATCTCTACCCACCTGTCCTACCATTTAATATGTAACTATACTCTATCACTTTACCACAGATTATGCCCATATGGGTGATGGCTCACAACCTAACCTTCTCTCTCAGTCCCTTTTTAACCTGTCTTTAAGACAGTGGTTCTCAGAGACTGTTAACTTTCCTCAATTCAAATCAATGAGGTCATATACTGTTCATCCTTCAATGCCTGACTTGCTTCACTCAACATAAGGTGTTCAAGATTCATCCATGTTATTCCATGTGTTAGCACTTTATTCCTTCTAACAGTTGAATAATATTCCATTTTATGTACATACCACATTTTGCTTATCCATTCATTTGCTGATGGGCACCGGGGATGATTCCAACTTTTGGAAATTGTGAACAGTGCTGCTCTGAACATTGGTGTGCATATATCTGTTCGTGTCTTTGCTTTCAATTCTTCTGGGTATCTACCCAGTAGTGGAATTGCTGGATCGTATGGAAGATCTATTGTTAGTTTTCTGAGGAATTGCCAAAGTGTCCTCCACAGTGGCTCGACCATTCCACAATCCCACCAGCAGTGGGTGAAGGTTCCTGTTCCTCCACATCCTCTCCAACACTTATATTCTGCTGTTTTTTTTAATAGGTGCCATTCTGATGGGTGTAAGATGGTATCTCATTGTGGATTTGATTGCCTTTCCCTAACAGCTAGCGATGTCGAGCATTTTTTCATGTGCTTTTTAGTCATTTATATTTCTTCCTTGGGGAAGTGTCTTTTCAGGTCACTTGCCTATTTTTTTTTTTATTGTGGGTAAAAATCAAGTTTTTCACAATACATAACAATATTTGTAAAATGATATATAACTACACATGCATATATGCCCATATGCTTACATTAATGTTATTTTATATATATGTGTGTTTTTTTAAGTGCTTAGATAACCTAAATATTGCTTAGTAATTACAGGGATTCCCATGGTCCTCACATCCCTCACCTCCCAAAGCATCTCACACCACCAGCCTTCATCCATGTGGCACAACACCCACAATGGATATACACATCCTGGGGCCTTGCCACTGAGCATAGACCACAGTTCACATCATAGACCACACTCTCTCCCACACAGTTCTGCATGGTATATGCTGATGCAAAATGGGCTACATCCAATGCCGCAATGCCACTCAGGACAACCCCAAGCCCTAAAAAAGACCCTGTATTTCACCTGCCCCTCCCCTCCCTGTACCAAAAATGCCCAGTGGCCACTGGCTCGACCTCACTGTTGCAATTTCTTCCATTGCTTGAATCACAATATGTCTACAACAGAACACTACCAAGTCCACTCTAGTACATAGGCCGTCCCCCAATTCTGAGGGGACTGGGATGGTGATGTCCACTCCACCTCCAAGTGAGAGAGGGCTTATATCCCATGGATATGGTGTATGGGATTATCCTGCCTGCAGCTGCAGGCCCTCTCCATTCCCTGGGATGGCCATTGCCCATCGACATCTCCTTGCCAGGTGACTTGGATGAGTCCATTGAGCTGTAGGGTAGGATTTGCAGCTCCACCGAGATTCCAGGCACAGCTGCCACATAGGTAGGACAGAGGCTCCAGTCTCTGGAACTACACCTAAAACTCCAGCTTCACATATAGGTTTGAATAGAAGGGACTCATGGACCATGTGCAAGGAGGACTTATTTGAGTGCGACTCTGTCACTCTCAGGAGCACAGATTCCAAAGTAGAGCCTGCTGATAAGGCATCAATCTCTAAGGCTATCTCCATTTATGTAGGACCTGGGTGTCTCCAGAGCCCTCAGGAATCCCTCTGTGTGGGGTGATATCCAATTTGGTGTTCTATGAAATCCTACTGAGGTGTGTGTAAGCAATACCTCTGGGATGACCTCCCGACTCTCTTTGAAGTCTCTTAGCCACGTGAACTCATTTGTCTTTACCTTTTCCCACTTTTATTCAAGGTCTTTTTTTAATAGTGTTGTCAGTTGGCACATGTTAATAATCCCTCGTTGCCAGGGAGGCTCATCCCCAGGAGTCATGTCCCACGTTGGGGGCAAGGTAATGCATTCATATGCTGAGTTTGGCTTAGAGAGGGCACATTTCAGCAACAAGGAGGCTCTCAGATGGAAACCCTTAGGCACCCCATAATAGTAGGGTAAGTTTCAATTACAAGAGAAAATACTCATTAGGCAAGTCCTCAATAACAGGAACCCATCAGTGGGCCATCCTCCTTTGCCAGACACTGCCTCTGCACCCAGGGGACAATTGCTGCTCCCTTGGGGAATGTGTTGGAACTCTCCAGGCTGGGAATTAAGATTCCCTCATTTATTGAGTAATTGTCTACCCACGGTGAACATGCCCCATTCCTTGATCATTTGAACAATTTTATATATCTTTCATGTATATTCAGATGGACTTACTCCGATGAATTCCCCATCCTAGACACCCCCCACCAATGATCCTCTGCAGCCCCACTTGTAACTCTTCTGTGATCTAAACCTTCCTTGAACATGAATACCATATAATAATGACATGCAATTAATAGGAAAAAGAAATAATCATGATATGCTTAAATGCAAGAGATAAGTATAAGGAAACAAAAAAGAGGAAAATAAAAGAAACTAAACAAAAAATAAAATATAATTAGTGGATTGGGACATTCAAAAAAATGGGGAAAAAAGCAAAAAGAATCCTTTTTTAAAAATATTATTATTTTTTCCTTTTATCACTGTATTATCGGCTATCCAGTGTACCGTGACCCCTTCCCCTTCTCCTTCCCCAGTGTATCCCAAATTTTGATTTAATTTTCAAAGAAGTTTTACATCACAGCAAAGTCACAAATGGAATACTAGAGACTCCCATATACCCCACCTCCCTCCCCCTTCCCCACCCCATAGTAAAACCTTTTTTTAAATGGATGTTAGTATTGTTATAACTGTTATACAGATAGTAAAATATAGCAACTAAACATTGCAATGGTTTACAGTATAGTTTACAATTTAGACTGTACAGTTTAATAATTTTTGATGATATTTACAATGTCCTGTGTCCATTACTGTAAGGTAATGAGGAATATTTCCCATGACCCCATTTGATATTTTCTGTTCCTTCCTCCCCACCCCCTAGGGCATATGACTCTCCCCTGTCTTGTCTCATGGGATGACAAGATTTATAGCTACATGCCCTGGGTATTCTATCTTGCTGTTCCTAATCTACACACCTGTTAACCCTGCACCACCAAACCCAGTAAAATTTCTACACACCTGTCCTATCCTTCAACATGTAACTATACTCTATCGATTTACCATAGATTATGTCCATATGGGTTATGACTTACCCATTTTTTAAATAGGTTGTTTGTCTTTTATTTTTGAGGTGAAAGATTTCTTTATATATGCAGGATATTAGCCTCCTATCAGATATATGGTTACCAAATATTTTCTCCCATTGGGTTGGCTGCCTTTTTATTTTCTTAATAACATCCTTTGAGGTGCAGAAGTTTTTAATTTTGATGAAATCCCATTTATCTATTTTTTCTCTTGCTGCTCATGCTTTGGCTGTGAAGTTCATGAAACCATTTCCTATTACAAGGTCCTGTAGATGCTTCCCTACATTATCTTCCAAGGTCTTTATGGTTTTGGATCTTATATTTAGATCTTTGATCCATCTGGAGTTGATTTTTGTATAAGGTGTGAGATGGTATTCTTCTCTCATTCTTTTGGATATGGATATCCAGTTCTCCAAGCACCACTTGTTAAAGAGGCCATTATCTCTCAATTGAGTGGGCTTGCTGGCCTTGTCAAACATTAGATGACTGTATATGTGAGGGTCTCTATCAGAACTCTCAATTTGGTTCCATTGGTCAGTAGTTCTATCTGTGTGCCAATACAATGCAATTTTGATCACTGTAGCTTTCTAGTATGTTTTAAAGTCAGGTAATGTGATACCTCCAACTTCATTTATCTTTTTCAATATGTTTTTGGCAATTTGGGGCCTCTTATCTCTCCAAATATATTTTGTGGTTAGTTTTTCCACTTTCTTAAAAAATAGAGTGTTGATTATTTTTTGGGGTTGCATTAAATCTGTAGATTAGTTTGGGTAGGATAGATATCTTCATGAGGTCTAGTCTTCCTATCCATGAACAGGGAATATTTTTCCATTTATTTAAGTCTTCTTTGATTTCCTTTAACAGTGTTTTGTACTTTTCTGTATATATGTCCTTTACATCTTTAGTTAAATTCATTCCTAGATATATGATTCTTTTAGTTACTATTGTAAATGGTATTTTTTTCTTGATTTCCTCCTCAGATTGCTCATTATTTTTGTACAGAAATGCTACTGATTTTTGAGCATTGATCTTGTAGCCTGCAACATTACTGAACTCCTTTATAAGTCCTAGAAGCTTTGTTGTAGATTTCTCAGGGCTTTGTATACAATCATTTCTTCTGCAAATAATGAAATTTTTACTTCTTCCTTTCCAATCTCATACCTTTTATGTCCTTTTCTTGCCTCAGTGCTTTTGCAAGTACTTCTAAGACAATGATAAATAGGAGTGGTGATAGTGGGAATCCTTGTCTTGTTCCCAATCTCAGAGGGAAGGCTTTTAGGATTTCACCACAGAAAATGATTTTGGCTTTGTGTTTTTCATATATACCCCTTATCATATTCAGAAAGTTTCCTTCTATTCCTATCTTTTGCAGTGCTTTTATCAGGAAAGAGTGCTGTATTTTGTTGAATGATTTTTCTGCATCTATAGAGATGATCATGTGATTTTTTCTTTCAATCTGTTTATATGGTGTATTACATTGATTGATTTTCTTAAATTGCACCATTCTTGCATAGCCAGGATGAAACCCATTTGATCGTGGTGTATAATCCTTTTGATATGTTGTTGAATGCGTTTAGCAAGTATTTTAGTGTGAATTTAAGCATCGGTGTTCATTAGAGAAATTGGTCTCTAAATTTTCTTTCTTGTGGTATCTTTGTTTGGTTTTGGTAATAAGGTAATATTAGCATCATAGAATGAGTTAGGCAATATTCCTTCTACTTCTATTTTTTGGAAGAGCTTAACCAGAATTGGTGTTAGCTCTTTCCAGAATGTTTGGTAGAAATCAGCTGTGAAACACTCTGGTCCTGGGCTCTTCTTAGTTGGGAGGTTTTTGATGACTGAGTCTATCTCTTTACTTGTATTTGGACAGATGAGTTCACCAATTTCTTCTTTCATCAATGTAGGCTGTTTGTGAGTTTCTAGAAACTTGTCCATTTCCTGTAAATTATCATTCTTGTTGGCGTATAATTTTTCAAAATATCCTCATATGATACTCTTTATTTCTCTGGGGTCAGTAGTGATATCCCCTTGCCCATTCCTTATTTTGTGTATTTGCATCTAGTCTCTCTTTTTCCTTGTTAGTCTGGCTAAGGGTTTGTTAATTTCATTGATATTCTGGAAGAAACAGCTTTTGGTTTTGTTTATTGTTTCCAGTGCTTTCTTATTCTCTGTTTTATTTAGTTCTGCTCTAATCTTTGTTATTTCCTTCTTTCTACTTCCTTTTGGTTTAGTTTGCTGTTGTTTTTCCAATACCTCCAAGTGTGCAGTTAGGTCTTCAATTTTAGCTCTTTCTTCTTTTTAAATATATGTATTTATGGCTATGAACTTCCCTCTCAGGCCTGCTTTTGCTGCATCCCATTGGTTTAGATATGTTGTGTTGTCATTTTCATTAGTTTCAAGGTAGGTACTGATTTCTTTTGAGATTTGCTCCTTGGCCCACTGTTTGTCTAAGAGTGTATTGTTTAACTTCCATATCCTTGTGCCTAACCTGTTTCTCTTGCACTAGTGATTTCCAATTTCATTCTGTTGTGGTCAGAGAAATTACTTTGTATAATCTCAATCTTTCTGAATTCATTGAGAGTTGTTCTGTGGCCTAGCATGTCTTCTATCTTAGAATATGATCCATGTGCACTTGAGAAGAATGAACATCTTGCTGTATATGGGTGTAGTGTTCTGTATATGTCTCTTAAGTCCAGTTCCTCTAATGTATTGTTGAGAGCCTTTGTTTTTTTATTGATTCTCTGTCTAGATGTTCTATCTAATGATGATAATGATATGTTAAAGTACCCTGCTATAATTGTAGAGGCATTTATTTCTCCACTTAGTTTTTCCAGAGTTTTTCTCATGTATTTTCAGGCACTCCATTAGGTGCATATATGTTTATGATTGTTCTCTCTTCTTGAGAGATTACCCCTTTTACTAATATATAGTGTCCATCTTTGTCTCTTACAATATTTTTGCATTTAAAGTCTATATTGTCTGATATTGCAACAGCTACTCTTGTCCTTTTTTGTGTACTGTTAGCTTTTAAAATGATTTTCCAGCAATTCACTTTAAGCCTCCTTGAATTCCTAGGTCGAGGGTGTGCTTCTTTCAGAGAGCATATAGATGGATCATATTTCCTCATCCATTTTTCCAATCTGCATCTCTTGAAAGGTGAATTTAGTCCATTAACATTCAGTGTTATTACTTGTAAAGAATTTCTTACTTCAGCCATATTTTCTTTGGGTTGATGTATGTCATATGTTGCTTTGCTTCTGTTTTTGTCTTTTTAGTTGTTTTTAAACTCTCCTCCAACTCTCTCTCCCTTGTTTTTTCCTTTCAAATTGGAGAACTTCCTTTAGTATTTCTTGAAATGCAGGTTTCTTATTGACATACTCTTAATTTCTGTTTATCTGTAAATATTTTGAACTCTCTATCATTTTTGAATGCCAATTTTGCTGGATAGAGAATTCCTGGCTGGAATTTTTTTTCTTTTAGCATTTTGACTATGTCATACCACTGTCTTCTTACCTCCATGGTCTCAGATGAGAAATAAGCACTTAAATATTGTGCTTCCCTTGTGTGTAATGGTTCTCTTTTCTCTTGGTGCCTTGAGTATTTTCTCTTTGTCCTGAGCATTGGACATTTTGACATGTATATGTCTTAGAGTTGGTGTGTCGGGATTTATACTATTTGGGGTGCGCTGTGCTTCCTGGATCTCACATCCATCTCTCTCAATAGGGTTGGGAAGTTTTCAGCCATTATTTCCTTCAACACTCCGTGTGCTCCCTTTCCCTTATCTTCTCCTTCTGGGATGCCCATAATGTGTATGTTTGTGTGTTTTGTGTTGTCGGCTAATTCCCTGAGTCCCTACTGGATTTTTTCTGTCTTTTTGTCTATTTGTTCTACTATCTGTTTAATTTCAGATGTATTGTCTTCCACATCACTAATTTTTTCTTCTCCCTTTTCAAATCTGCTGTGATGTGAATCCACTGTCTTTTTGATTTCTTAGATTGTGCCATTGTTCACCATCATATCCATTATCTTTTTGGGTATATTTACAATTTTTTCAGTATGTTCTTCCAGTGTCTTTTTTATATTCTTAATCACTTCCTTCACTTCCTTAAGTTGGCCCATGATATTTGTTTGGAAAGCTTTGATTAGTTGTTCGATGTTCGGCATGACTTCCTGGTTTTTAGGTTGGTCATTGGATTGGTCCCTGTTTTCCTGTTTCTCAGTGTGGTTTGTAATTTTTTGTTGCCCTCTTGTCATTATTTGATCTTGGTGGATTTATTCAGTTGATTAGCTTCTCTCTCTGCTCTAGAGTTTTATTTAGCTGGTGGTTCTGCATGTGTGTTAAGTTTTCTGTTTGACACCTTTTCTTCTTATTTTATTTCCTTGCTTCTTTCCAAGTTCCCTTGAAAGCAAAAGATTAGGGCCAGAAGAATCAAAGGTTTGAGAAAGGAAAACAGATAATATTAATATTGATAAAAGTTAGAAGAGGGGCCAAATAAGACTTAATGATTTGAATATTTAACTCTTTTAGGCTGTTTAGAGTAATAGGAGAAAAAGTGGAGTACCTACAATGGACTGGGAAATCAAATAGAGGAATATATATATATATATATAATGTTTTAGAAAGCTGGAATTATGAGGATGGAGAGAAAGAGTGAATATAGGATTGAAAGGAAAGAGTTAATAATTAATAAAAAATGAAGAAAACAAAATAGATATAACAGAAATTGTCACCCTTGAGTTGTGGGCATATGAAAAAATGTGGTATTTAATAGCCACAACAGAAAGCAGAAGGTTGAAAGATGAAGGAAGGATAAGAGATAATTTGGAATACAAAATCAATATAGACAGAGAAGGGGAAATTACTGAAAAAGAAGCACAGCAAAGAAGAGACAAGCTAGCAGCACCTAATTAAAAAAATAAGAGAGAGAGAAAGAAAAAAGGGGGGAGGAAAGAGGAAAGAAAAGCAAGAGACAACAAATAAACAGACAAAAACCAAACAACCACACAGGCAAGCAGTCAAACAAAGCTAAGGAGGATCAATGTTCCACTAGGGTCCCCATTGATCCTCTTAGCCTGCTTGTGTTTATCTATCAATTTCCAAGCAGGGTTCTATATCCAGGTCCTGAAGCAGATTTTAGTTATTAAACTAAATTAAAAAGTATTTATTTTCATTTATTAAAGTAACCATCTTATTTTTATTTTTATTTTTATTATTTGGCTAAATAAAAGACCAAAAATAAGTCCTCCTCTAGACCACCCTCCTCACATAGGGGAACCTAACTGGGCTTGTGGAAACTAAACAAGCACTTCCCACTTCCTGGACTCCCCAGGGAAGCTGAAGCTCTGGTGCTTGTGATTGCAGATTGCTTACAACAGCCAACTCCATTCCTCCTAGAGCTGAGCCACAGCGTCACCAGGCTGCTGGTAAATCAGGTTTCCTCAGCGGATTCACCTCTCCCCTCAGCCTGGCCCTGCTTCAAGCTGGCTTATCTGCTCTCCAAACCTATGAGGGTGTCCAGGCAGCCAAATTGATGGCAAAAATTCCCCTCTCTGTCTTCTGTCAGAACCCTCCCTCTCTCGGATAGTGCTCCCTCTCCCCAGCTCTGTGGGGCCTGGGGCGTATCCCTGGACAGCTAGGCAAATCAACTCCTTCCACAGATTCACCCCTCCCCTCTGCTGGGTTCCAATTCAATGCAGCTGTTTTGTTCGCCTAAGCTGCAAGGGACTCCAGGCAGACAAATCCCCAGAAAATAAACCTCTCTTGTCCCTTTGCCAGAGGCCCCCCTCTCAGAGAATGCACCCTCCCACCGGGCCCTGTCACCCAGTTACCGGGTGGAAGTTGCAGCTCCAGCCAGCTTTTTTTTTTTCCCTAAGGTTGGGGATCAGCTGACTGTGTTAACCACCACAGGCAGGCTTAAAACTCAGGAATCTCTACCGTTCAGTCCACACCATCGATCTGTACAGATAGATGTCCCAAGATTCTCACTCCACACGCCCACAGCACAGACCCCCAGGCAGGACCCCTTCCACAATCTGCCATTATCTGGGAGCTCTCCGTGAGTCCCCTCCTAAACCAATGCCATCTTGCTCCCTCTCTCTCTCTCTATTTTTTTAATAGCACCCATTCTGAAAGGTGTGAAATGGCATCTCATTGTGGTTTGTATTTGCATATTCTGAATTGCTAATGATGAACATCCTTTCAAGTACCTATTGGTAATATGAATACTTTCTTTATTCACATTTTTCCCATTAAAAAACTGAATTGTCTTCATTTTTTAGTATTTTGAGTATTTCTTAATATAGTCTGGATTTAAACACTAGGAGATATGTTCTTTCCAAATATTTTATTCCATTCTTTTTATTGTCTTTTTACTTTTATGAGAATGTTTTTTGAGCACATTTTTTAAAAATTATGAACACCATTTAACCTATTTTTTTTTCCTGTTTCTTGTGCTTTTGGTTTAATGTCTAAGAAACCATTTTCTACTGAAAGCTTCAGAAGGCATTTCCCCAGGTTTCATTCCAGGAGAATTTTAGCTTAATTTCTTATATTTAGGACTTTGATCCACTTTTGAGTTGAATTTGTTGTATGGCATGACCTAGCAGTCTAGCTCTATTCTTTTGTATATGTTTATCCATCTCTCTCAACACCATTTATTGAAGATACTATTCTTTCCTCACTGAGTGGATTTTGCATCCTTGTAAAAGATAATTTAGCCATACAAGTTTTTATTTCTGCACTCAAAATTTCATTCCATTAGTCTATATTCCCATCCTTGTGTCAGTACAATGAAGTTTTAATTACTGTTGTTTTCTAATAAGTTTTAAGATTGGTAAGAGTGAGTCTTTAAAATGGATGTTCTTTTTCAAGATGCTTTGACTATTCAGGGCTCTTTACCCTTCCATATATATTTGATAATTGGTTTTTCTAATTCTCTCAAGATTGTTGTAAATTTGATTTGAATTGCGTAGAATTCATAACTATATCTCAGTAGAATTGACAGCTTAATAATATTTAGTTTCCTACTCCATGGACACAGAGTTTACTTCTATTTCTCTAGGTTTATTTTCATTTCCTTCAGCAATATATGTGTGTGTGTGTGTATATTAGTTTTCATGTATATTTCCCTTACACTCTTTGTTAGATATCTTTCTATATATTTGATTCTTTTAGTTGTTATTGTACATGGACATTTTTCTTGATTTCCTCTTCATAATGGTTGTTACTAATGTTTAGAAATGCCACTGGGTTTATACATTAATCTCATTCATTACCACTTTGCTGCATTTGTCTATTACTGCTAATTGCATTTTAGTGACTTTTTCCAGATATTCTGTATATGGGATCATGTCATCTGCAAAGAGGGAATACTTTGTTTTTTCCTTTCAAAATTGAATGACTTTATTTTCTTTTGCTTGCCAAATTGCTCTGTCTATTTCTTACAGAAAATGTTGAATAACATTGTGACAGTGGGCATTCTTGTCTTGTTTCTATTCTTAGGGAGATTGCTTCATTCTTTTAAGATTGAGTATGATATTAGCTGTGGGTTTTCCACATATGTGCTTTATCATTTTGTGATAGTTTCTTTCAATTCTGTGATTTTGGTGTGTTTTCTTGAAGAAATTGCTCTGGGTTTTGTCAATTGCCCTTTGTGCATCAATTGTGGTGATCATATTTTTATTCCTTGTTTCTGTTAATGTGGCATATTGTATTAATTGATTTTCTTATGTTGATTTATCCTTGCATAACTGGTATAAATCCAACTTGACCAAGGTGTATAATTCTTCCAATCTGTGATTCCATTCTGTTTGTTAGAATTTCATTAAGGATATTTGAATATATATTAAAACTGGATATTGATCTTTAATTTTCTTTTATTCTCTTACCTTTCTCTGGCTTTGTGATGATGGCCTCATAAAATGTAGTAAGAAGTTTTCCCTTCTCTTTATTTTTTGGGAGTGTTTGAGTAGTATTAGTATTAATTCTTCTTGGAATGTATCTTAAATTCACCAGTTTAGCCATCTGGATCTATGTTTTACTTTAATGACAGCTTTCATTACTGAGCCAATCTCTCCTTTTGTTTAACTTTTGTTTGTATGAGCATGTGGATTTATTTCTTCTTAGTCATTTTAGGCAATTTGCATGTTTCTAAGTATTTGTCTATTTCATCCAGGTTATCTATTATGGGAGCAAACAATTGTTCATAGTAACTTCTTTGTGGGTGGAGTAAAACCTTTTCTTTTCTTTTTTTTAATTTGAAGTTGAACACTCATGCATGAACATACATAACCAAAATTGCACAGGAAAGGGTATGAACTTACAAAAGAAACCTCTATATTATCATTCAGGGCTCCCATACATCACCCAACCACCAACACCTTTTGTTGTTTTGAAACATTTGTTATAAACTTTGAAGGAGCATTGCCAAATTATTACTACTACCAAGACATCTGTGCAGATGGTGTCAAAGTAGATACACAGGGGTCAACTCTTTCACACACAAAAAATGGAGAAGTAGAAAAAGCCTACCCAAGGAAGCTTCTTTGGGGATATATAGAACATGAAAGTGCTGTGCATCATCTAGGAGGGAGCAAGACAGATAAACAAGCCAAAGGAAAACCATGAATTACTTGTCCCTGTGGCTGGAAATGTCACATATGCATCACCTTCAAGGCAAATTGACTTGGTTAAACCCTTGGCTCAAAGCAGCCAACTGAGTGGGTGGAAGTTTTTCCTGGGAAGAAGAGGGGTCTGGTGGTGGGTGGAGAGTGGCTTCTTTTCAGTGAGTCTGTCTAGGTTCCCCCTTTGAATCTCAAATAATACCCCAATCAGCACTGAGGAGGCCCCAGGGAGAGGAGATGGGTGATCTTATCAGGTAGTCTGCCATACTAGCCTCCTCAGGAGAGAGAGTACCTGGTTAGTAAGGGTACAGAAATAGGCACCTAATCAGCCCAGTTCTGGCAAACTTTTAGAAGCTCAACTTGCTTGAGGGAATGGGGGCTAGAAGACCCACAAAATTTTCAGAAGCCTACTTAAACTGTGAAGCCAGTGTAGCTCAGTGGAAGAATTCCTGCCTTGTATTTATGAGGTCCGTGGTTCAGTTTACAATATTTCTCCTAAGAGAAGGGAATCCACTGGGTTATAGTGCAATCTGCATTGCGCTTATGGCAGAGAATGTATAGACAGATTTTTTTTTATTGTTTTAGGTCTTCTTGGATCTGTTATTTTTTATTTTTTATTGGTTCCATTTTTTCTTCTTTTTCTCTATTTTATTTGCAAAATCTGGATATAGCTCCTGTGGAGGGCAGGCTTCAGAGTGATTGATTGATGTATACCAGCTAACTGAGCAACTCCTTAGGGGCGTAATAGAGAAAGCTGGTATTCCTGTTTTTTGTTTTTTTTTTAATTGTTGTTGTTTTGTTTCTTGTTTGTGGTGTTTCCCCTTTCTTTGCTGCCTTTTTTTTTGTTTTATTTTTCTACCTACTTTACTTTTTTCTTTCCATCATTTTTCAACCTTCTGTCTTCTATTGCTTTTGTTTCATTCCACTACTTCTTGTTTCACTTTCATTTTACATTTTCTCTCTCTCTCTTTTTCTTTTTTCTTTTTGCTCTCTTCTAATCATTCCAGGCTTTCAATTCATTTTGTTTTTTCTGTGCTTTGTTTCTTGTCTCATTTTTTCTATGTCAACTTTTTTATTCTTATTCCTTTGTATTTTTAATGATTTTTTACCCATGTTACTTATTTATTTTCCAAGCTCTTGTTTGGTTCTTCTTCTATAATTTTATTGTTATTATTATTATTTTCTTATTGTGTTCTTTTTCTAAGGCCCTAATATTTTTTTAAGTGAACACAGACAACTGCAAGGATATAGAATAAAAGGAACCAAGTGTCAAAAAGGAACCTTACCACACATACACAAACAGCAAAATAAAACCCTAGAGTCGAAAGAGAAGCTAACCAACCAAATAAGCCCATGAAGAGAAACAGATGCCTAGGCACCAATAAAAAATTACAAATCACTAAGAATCAGGAAGACATGGTCCAGTCTCATGAACAAAATGAAAACCAGGAAGATATGCAGAATGTCTAACAACTAATGAAAGATGGGTAAACAAATATGAATAAATGTAATGAAGTGCAATAAGAGATAAATGTTATTAATAAAACACTTCAATGAACATACTGAAGAAATTGTAAACATGCATACAAAAATTATAGATCAGAAGGTGATGAATGGCACATTGCAAGAAATAAAAAAATACACTGAAAGCACATAACAGCAGATTTGAATAGGCAGAAGAAAAAAATCAGTGTTGTTGAAGAGAGTACATCTGAAATCAGACAGATAGTAGGATAGATAGATAAAAAGTTAGAAAAAATCCAGCAAGAAATTAGGGATTTGAATGACAACATGAAACACAAACCATATGCATTATAAGCATCCCAGATGAAGAAGACAAGAGTGAGGCGGCAGAAGGAGTGTTGGAGGAAATAAGGGCTGAAAATTTCCCAACTCTTTTGAGGGACATGGACATACAAATCCAGGTAGTGCAGTGCACCCCAAACAGTATAAATCCTAAAAGGCCTCCTCCAAAATATATACTTATCAAATATTCCAATGTTCAAGACAAAGGATACTGAAAGCACCAAGAGAAAAGAGATCCATTACATACAATGAAAGTTCAATAAGATTAAGTGCTGATTTCCCATCTGAAACCACAGTGGCAAGAATGCAGTGGTATGACATAGTTAAAGTGGTAAAAGGAAAATAACTTCCAGCCAAGAATTCTGTTTCCAGCAAAGGTGGCATTCAAAAATGAGGGAGAGTTCAAAATATTCACAGATAACCAGAAATTAAGAGAGTTTTTCAACAAGAAACCTGCCCTTCAGGAAATATCAAAGGGAGTTCTGCAGGTTGAAAGAAAAAAAAAATAGAGTGTTGGAGGAGAGTGTAGGAATGAAGATTACTCGTAGGAATAACTAAGAAGATAAAAAAAGGAGAAAACTGCATATGTAATATACAAACCTAAAGACTATATGGCTAATGTAATGTCATGACAGCAACAACATTGAATTTTAATTGATTACACTTTCCAACCAAGAGACAAAGATTGGCAGAATGGAGAAGAAAATATAAACCATCTATATGCTACCTAAATGAAATTCACATTAGACCCAGCAATGCAAGGAGGTTGCAAGTGATTGGTTTGAAAACAATTTTACATGCAAACAATAGCCAAAAAAGGGCAGGAGTACCTATACTAATATCAGACAAAAAAGACTTTAAATGAGAAACTATTCTAAGAGTGAAAGAAGGATACTATATATTTTTAAAGGGTAATTTATGAAGAAGAAATAAAAATCATAAACATTTATGCACTGAACCAGAGTGCCTCAAAATATATGCAGCAAACATTGGAAAAACTGAGTGGAAAAATAGATGCCTCTATAATTATAGTGGGGAAATTTAATACACCATTATCACCATTAAACAGAACATATCAACAGAGGATCAATAAGGCAAGAGAACTTGACAAATATATTAGAAGTCTATATCTAATAGACATATAGAGAACATTACACCCAAGTACAATGGGATATACATTCTTCCCAAGCACACATAGATCATTCTCCAGGATAGACCACATGTTAGGTCAAAGAACAACTCTGAATGAATTCATAAAGATTGAAATTAGACAAAGTATTTTGCCAAGAAGATGGATAACTTGGATGAAATGGACAAATTTCTAGAAACACACAAGTAGACTACACTGACAAAAGAAGAAATTGATGAACTCAAAAAACCAATTACAAGCAATTAAATTGAATCAGTCATCAAAAACCTCCCAACTAAGAAGAGCCGAGGACCAGATGGCTTCACAGATGAATTCTAGCAATCTTTCTGTAAAGAACTAACACCAATCCTGTTTAAACTCTTCCAAAAAATAGAAGTGGGGGAACATTGTCTAACTTGTTTTCTATGATGCCAAAATCAACCTAATACCAAAGTCATACAAAGATGTCACAAGAAAGGAAAGCTATAGATGAATCTCTTTAATGAATTTAGATGCTAAAATCCACAACAATATACTTTTTAATTATATTAAACAACACATCACGTGAATTGTACATCTTGAACAAGTGTGTGTCAACCCTGGTATGCGAGGATGCTTCAACATAAGAAATTCAATTAATATAATACAGCTCCTTAACAGATCTAAAATAAAGAATCTCATGATCATCTTCATTAATGCAGAAAAAACATTTGACAAAGTACAGCACCCTTTCCTGATAAAAACATTTCAAAGGATGGGAATAGAGTGAAACTTCCTCAACAAGATAAAGTGTATATATGAAAAATTAACAGCTAACATCATATTCTATGGTGAAATTCTAAAGGCTTTCCCTCTAAGATGTGGAACAAGACATGGATGCTTACTGTCACTGCTGCTATTTAACATTGTGTTAGAAGTACTTGCTCAAGCATTTAGACAAGAAAAAATCTAAAAGTCATCAAAATTATAAAGGCAGAAATAAAAATGTCACCATTTGCAGATGACATGATACTATATAGAAAAAGTCCAAAGAATTCTATAATAAAATTTCTAGAGCTGATAAATGAGTGAGTGCAGCAAAGTGGCAGAATATAAGATCAACATGCAAAAATCGGAAGCATTTCTGTACACCAATAATGAGCAATATGAAGATCTAATCAAAAACAAAATTCCATTTATAATAGCAACTAAAAGAATCAAATTCCTGGGAATAAACTTAACTAAAGGTGTAAAGGACTTTTTTTCCCTAGAAAACTACACAACATTCCTAAAGGAAAGGAAAACAGACCTAAATAAATGGAAGATTAATCCTTGTTCATGGATAGGATGGCTAATCATTAAGATGTTTATCATACCCAAACTGACTTACAGATTTAACCCAATCCCATTTAAAATTACAACAGTGTTTTTTACTGAATTGGAAAAGCTAACCATGAAATTTATTTGGAAGTGCAAGGGACCCTGAAATGCCAAATACATAAAGAAGGAAAAAAAATGAAATTTGAGGAATCAAATTACCTGACTTTAAAATACACTACAAAGCTGCAGTGGACAAAACTGCATGGTCTGGCCCAATGATAGACTTTATGACCAATGGAACAGAACTGATAGTTCTGACATAGATCTTTACATATATGGTCAACTGATAATTGAAAAGGCCACTAAGCTCACTCAACTGGGAAAAAAAGGCTTCTTCAACAAACGTTGTTTGGAGAACAGGATATCCATATCTAAAAGAATGAGAGAGGATCACCTTCCCATTCCCTATACAAAAATTAACTCAAGATGGATCAAAGATTTAAATATAAGAGCCAAGACCATAAAGGTCTTGGAAGAAGGTAGTGAACCATCTACAAGAACTTCCATTAGGAAATGGTTTCAAAAACTTTACACCCAAAGCATGAGCAGTGAAAGAAAAAATAGATAAATGGGACCTCCTCAAAATTAAAACTTCTGTGCTTCAAGGAAGTTTGTCAAGAAAGTGAAAAGGCATCACACTCAAAGGGAGAAAATGTTTGGGAAACATCTATCCTTTAGGGACCTAATATACATCATATATAAAGAAATATTACTTCTTGAAAATAAAAAGACAAACAACTCATTTAAAAAATGGGAAAGCAATTTGAATAGACATTTCTCCATGAAAAAAATACAAATGTTTAAAAAGCACACGAAAAGATGCTCAACATCACTAGCTGTTAGTGAAAAGCAAATCAAAACTTCAATGAGATACCATCTTACACCCATTACACTGACAGCTATTAAGAAAGAGGACTACAAATGTTGCAGAGGATGTGCAACATGTATCTATGCTGGTGGGAATGTAGAATGATACAACAATTGTAGAGGAGTGTTTGCCATTTCCTCAGGAAGCTAACTATAGAACTGGCATATGATCCAGCAATCCCACTGTAGGATATATACCCAGAAAAATTGAAAGCAGGGACATGGACAGAAATATGCACATCAATGTTCATAGCAGCATTATTCACTATTGCCAAAAGTTGGAAGCAACCCAAATGTCCATCAACAGTTGAATGGATTTAAAAAACTGTGGTATATGCATACAATTGAATATAACTCAGCTGTAAGAAGGAATGCTGTATTAACACATGGAATACCATGGATGAATCTTCAGTACCTTATGCTTAATGAAGTTACTCAGGAACAGAAGGTCAAATGTTAAGGAAATTGACCAGACTCACAGTTATATAGTCTGGACACAGGTTTATAGGAAACAGAAAGGGAGAAGAGGGTGGTGAGCAGATGCTCATATCGACAAATTCTGTGATAAGGTGGAAAGTAGTTGTGCAGTGACTGAACATGACATGGTGCAGTGATGTGATTGGGTTCACTGGTGCTTGTCTATGAGGGGGTTTACAGTAGGGGTTGGGCTGGCTTATCCATGGAAGTGGGGGGAGGGTTGGGGGAAGGAGCAGGTGAACTCTGGGGATTTGCAGGCCTGTGATTAAAACTACAATTTTGAGAATTTTCTTTTGGCAAATATGGCAGGGAAGGGTTACTGGTGTAAGTTGTTGCATGTGGATGGGTGTATATGTAACACGGCACACCTGAGGGAGGCATCTATGGAATATGTAAGTGTTATTCTTGTCATAGTGTGTAATATCAGCAGATGGAGTCCCACACAATAAAGAAGAAAATATCAAACTCCCATCATGGGGAGTTCTCCTATGTTCTCAAATAGAAGGCCTTCGAGAATATAGGCAGTGCCTAATATAAGAAAACAGATCAATACATCATGCCTTCCATATTATTGCAAGTAACTATGAATTGTATTCTTCAAATATTGAAACTTATTGGTTACCATACATTCTGAAGGAAGGGGAAGTGAAGAATAGAATAGATGGAATATAGGGCATTTTCAGGTCATTAGATTTGTTCAGCATGATCTAGCAAAATGGATGCAGGTCACCTCAAATTTCATCAAAACTTATAAAAGTATATGATCCAAAATGTAAACCATAATGTAAACCATTTAGGATGCTTAATAACATTGCTTCAATATTTGTACATCAATTTTAACAAATGTACCATACATGTGTAAAATGTTATTATAGGGGAGAATGTCAAAGAATGAGGGCATTGGGTATATGGGAATCCCCTATATTCTTTATGTCATTTTTCTGTATTCTAAAATCTCTTTAAAGATAAAATGAAAAAAATAAAACATTCAGGAAATATATGGGAAAAAAATCACTGCACATATAAGACAACAGACCTTACAGTGTTGAAAAACATAATGCTGATATACTTTTACTATTTTAATTTTAACATTTTTTTGTATTGTATTGCTTATTCATAAAATTATTTTTCAGGTTCTTATTAATATTATTTGATTATTTTGTTAGCTGGAGAGATTTTTGATGACAGAAATCTAGAAATTTAGGTCAAAACAGTGGTAGGGGAGGATCATTGGTGTAAGGTGTCAGTTCTGTGGGCATGCATGGGAAGTGGTTCACCTCTGGTATGCCTCTAAGGCATATGAATATGTTCAGGTGTTCATGAGGCATTGTCTTGGTGGGTGGAGATCTACAAAATATCTGAAAGAATATTGCATTCCTATCCTGGAATTCATCCCATTCTGCTACAATCTCTTATAGGATAGCAAGAATCCCCTGAGTGCAAGTCAGTGCCTAGAGAAGGAGCACAGACAATTGTGCCTTGATACTGATGATTGTAATTATGAACCTTTTCTTGTGAAACTGAAACTTAGCTTAGCATTATATACTGCATTAGAGTTACCTCTGAAAATCTCCTGGTTGCTCAAATATGGCCTCTCTCTAAGCGAAACTCAGCATGTAAGCACACTACCTTCCCCTTGTTGTGGACATGCCTCCAGGGATGACCCTCCCTGGCACTGAGGGATTGTTGCCAAGCCCAAACTAGCAATGCATCTGGAAAAAGACCTTGAGAAAAAGGGGGAAATGGTAAATACAAATGAGTTTCCATGGCTAAGAGATTTCAAAGTGAGTTGAGAGGTGATTACAGAGGTTACACTTATGCACATCTCAGTAGCATCCCATTGACTCCCACTGCAAAAAGTGTCACAAATAGCAGCACTCCAGAGGGCTCTAGAGTCACCCAGAAACTATAAACAGAGCAGAAAAGCTCAGGAATTCAGCACCTTGTCAGTGTGCCTTACTTTGGAGTTTATGTTTCTCATTGTGATACAGTTGGACTCATTTGTACATTCTCTACACATGGATCTTCTGCCCCTTTTCTTTGAGCCTATATTTGGTCCCATAGTTGATGGGAGTGTGTCCAGAGGCTTAGCTCTTTGGTCTTTCTGTGTTTAAGTAGAGCCCTGAATTACAATGGCATTGCAGCACCTATCCTCCAGAAATTGGACTTACCCAGGACAGCTATGAGGAGATGATGATGGACAACTCCTATCCCAAGGAAAAGCAATAATGGATGGAAAAAGGGAAATTTCATAAATATATGGAGACTAAACAACACACTTTAGTCATCAATGGGTTAAAGAAGTAATTGCAGAACTAGAAAAAGAAAGAGAACTTAATCCCAAGCCAAGCTGAAGGAAAAGAAAAACAGATCAGATAAGAAATAAATGAAATTGTGAATTAAACAATACAGAGAATCAATAAAATCAAAAGTTAGCTCTTTGAGAAGATCAGCAGAATTGACAGACACTTAGCTACACTGAGAAAGAAAACAGAGAGAAAATGCAAATAAATAATTCAGCTTCCTTTCTTGATAAAAACACTTCCAAATTTAGGAATAGAAGGAAAAATCTTCAATATTATAAAAGGTATATATCAAAAATTCACAGCCAGCATCATACTCAATAGAAAAGGTTGAAATCTTTCTCACTAAGTTTGGGAATAAGATAAGGATGCCCATTGGCTCTACGGTCATTCAATATTATGCTAGAATTTCTAGCTAGACCAATTATACAATAAAAATAAAAGACATCCAAATAGGAAAAGAGGAATTAAACTCTCACTATTCATGGATAACATAAACCTATATTTTAGAAATTCTAAAATGCCTATGACAAAGCTACTTTAGTGAATAACTTCAGCCATGTGGCAGGAAGCAAGACCAACATATAAAACTCAATAATTTCACATACAGTAGAAATGAACAATCAAAGGAGGAAATAAGGGGAAAAAATTCCATTTACAAAAGCAACAAAAAACTTAATTTACCAAAAGAAATACAGGACCTATATTCACAACATTACAAAACAATGCTAAAAAAGAAATCAACAAAGACCTAAACAAATGGTAAGATATTCCATGTTCATGGACTTGAAGACTAAATATGAAGATGCCAGTCCTACCCAAATGGATTTACAGATTCAATGCAATACCTATCAAAATTCCAACAGCCTAATTTACAGAAATAGAAAACTCAATTACCAAATGTATTTAGAAGGGAAATTATATCCAAATACCCAAAAGCATTCTGAAAAAAAAAAGCAATGTGGGAGAATTTTTACTGCCTGACCTTGGAACATATTACAAATCTATAGTGTTCAAAAAAAGCATTGTATTGGCATCAAGATAGGCACATTAATCAGTGGAATAGAATTGAGAGTCAGGAATTAAATTCTAAGCTCTAAGGCTAACTGATTTTTGACAATCTACCAAGTCAATGTTAATGAGACAAAACTTTCTCTTCAACAAATGGTTCTGGAAGAACTGATTAACCATAAACAAAAGATTGAGAGGACCCCTATCTCACTCCTTATACAAGAATCAACTCAAAATGGATCAAAGAGCTAAATATAAAAGATAGGACCATTAAAGTACTGGAAGTAAATGTATGAACTCTCTCAGTTCCTTCGGATGGTAGTGTTCTGCTAAGGAAGAGGCAGAAACTCTAAATCCTATGCAGAGGCAGTTTTATTAAATGTTTTGCTAAGGAAGAGGCAAGAACTCTAAATGCTATGCAAAGGCAGATTTATTCAGTCAAACGAGTTTCAGGTTATATTAAATGATTATAACAATTGAGCAACCACAAAAAAGAACAGCAATTAAAGACATAGGAAAAAGTGAAAGGATAAACAACCATCCATCAAATCGAGGGAAAACTCAACATCCGAACTCTCACATTGTTGGGGGCCCCTCTGCAACTGATCAGCATCCTGATTGAAAAAATGGTCCCAGGCAGGGCGTTCCCTCCTGAGTAAGACTCTGACTGGCACTTTTGGGACCATCCCTTTAAGGGGTTCTGAACTTCTGAACTCCAATGAGTCTTGCAACTCATGAGGAATGACCTCATCAAAAGTTACTGAATGCATCCAGCAGGGTGGGGTCAACCCCTCCACAAGAGAGATGTCGTGTCTTCAGGGGTCTTTGTTCTATTCTATTTATGGTACACTGAAAAGGAACATAAAGGTATTTAGCTTTTAGCTTACAGGGGACATAAACAGGATGTGTAAATATCATGTTTAGTGACTTGCTCCTTCTAAACATTTGTTTTTTGGGTAATGGATGATGGGGTTGCCTGCATAGCAGCATTATAACATTCCAAAGGACAAGTTAGTCATTCAAAATTCTAGGCTAAAACAGAAGTGACTTGATTAGAAATCTTATGAATTCAAAATTCTTAATAACAATTTTCTCATAGTACATCAGCTTTGTCTGCCACAGATAGCTGCTATTCTTTTTCCTTTTCTCTAGTATATTTGTAGTTATATTTTGTAATAACAGTCTTATATATGCAGTGTCACCATAATCATGTTTTTCATGAGTTTTTACTATATTATATAGTACCATGTTACACTTTTTAGCTTTCTGTCTAGTAATATTCATGACCTTAGACTTTCCCTTGCAACTGCTGTCATACCCATTTAATAGCTCTGCTAGTTACCAAACCATGATATGCTTTCACCCTTTATATTCATTTCTAAAGATTTCCAACAATCTTTTTACCAATTCTGTAGTTCTAGCATTTTTAAAGCTGCATTTTCTTGATTATGCAATCATCCAGTTACTGCTACACTTTAACTATTTCTTTTGGAATTCTGAGGAAGATGGTTATTACCAGATTTCACTGTTCAAAGGTTTAGTGAGGGGACAGCACTTTGGAACATCTTACACCACCATCTTGTACATCCAGAAGCCATTACATATACCTTTTTTATACTGCAATAGTCAATAGTATGGCAATGCTTGTAGACAAGATTTTATTTATATTTTGTAACATTTAATAACAGAAACAAATTCAATGATAGAATAATCTTCCAGAGAAAATATGTACAAGAAGAGAGAAATAATGCTAACAATGATACATCCAAAAGAAAAGGATGCAAAGGTAGAGTGGGTACTGAAGGATGGTAGAAATACATCTATATGTTATGGTGAATAATAATTGTTTCTTTCTAAAACTGTAAAATTACTTCTAATTTGGATGACAAATTTGAGAGACACCAAAATTCATGTTGCTTCTAATTATTTAGTAATGAATTAAATATGTACTTGATTATAGTATACAAAAAAGAGTTAATAATTAAATTGATCTCCCTCATATACATATGTGTTCACACACATTCATGCTTACACAAAATAGACACACGAACACACACAAGTAGACTCACAGATGTACACTCTAGACTGCCCTTTTTCCATGTTAGAGGGGAACAACTTACTGAAACTTTAATCATTTAACTTGTTTAACCAGTTAACTCATTTGAGGAGTCAAACTGTGTTTAAGTCCTGGATTCAAGTTTAAACATCTAAAAATATTGTCTTCATTTGTACATCTAAGAATGTGTAAAGCCAAAATGCAGAAACTTCTTTGTTACTATGATCACATTAAACTATTGGGAGGACTATGCTGTCATTATGTGAGCATAAACTCTCCCATAGTTAATCCTTAGGGAAATTGACTCCTCTCTATATTGTCCCTTAATTGCATTTCCATGGCCATCTGCATTTTTTCGTATGGTTTCCCATAGTAGACTTGATTGCAACACTATTTAAATAATCTATATCCATATATTGTCAACAACCAACCAAGTTACTTTTAGTAGGGTAGAAAAAAATTGTTCAACTAAAAATGAGAGTGAATTAATCAGATATTTACCCAATTGAGTTAGAAGATTTAATCAAAGTCATGTTTGCTTCCCAAAGGTCTATAACAAATAATATAATAAATCGAATTAACCCAATACATTTTGACTTACCTATGTGACTGGAAATGCAACAATCAATGAGGATTGCTAGAAAATAAAGAAAGTTTTTGTTCACCAGGGGAGTTTTCATTTAGATATAATTGAACATTGAACATAGGATCATAGTGGAGAAGGGTGAAGGCATGGAAATCTCAAAAAGTAAGTTTATTCAGGGTTACAATTAATTTACATTTAACCACAAATACTGGTTCATAAGTAATTTATCTGATGTTATTTAAAGATCATTTTTGTGAATATCTCAATTTTAAACAATAACTAAAAATGATATTTGGTTTTACGGCATATATGTTGCTTCTTCTAGAGTCACTTGATGGCTACCACAATTTCTTCAGTATTATTAATATTTTTTTTTCACTGTTAGGCAATAGTGAAAGATTAGAGCCACAGAAGGTTAATTTGCAGTGACTAAGGTAGTCCTCAGTTTCATGGTAAATAAATTGGAGTATTCTTGCATGTTTGCAGAAGGCTGCAATGGAAATCTCCATCTTGCAGGTATGAAATTTGGCCCTTACTGCATCACTACATTCTAAAACGATGTTACATTCTTATTTTTTCTAACATGAAATCACATGCCAGTGTAAAATAAAATTTTAAGACAGAGGAACATATTGAGATTCTTCGATAGTTTGTATCACATTTTTTTGGACTATAACATGACTCCTGCATAGAAATGAGCTGTTGTCCTCCCTCCAGAAACAAGTAGACAGTGGGTTGTCCAGAGATATTAAGATAAAATAGTTTATAGGGTCTGCACCATTTCTAGGAAATATGACTTCTTCTAAATTATTCTGTATATACTACATGACATTGGAAAGAGGAATTCTTTTTACCATGGCAAATCAATATTAATAGAATGTCTACCGTGGGCCATATTTGCATTCCCCCCTTATGCTTATTCATCTTAATCTTAAGGATCTTAGGATAGTGATTCCCACTCTGTTTCTGATTGAGAGGAGGCTTAGATCTCATGGGGTAGATGGATGGAACTGTCTTTCTTGCTTGCACTTGTAGGGACACTCTGTTTTTTAGGATGGGCATTGTCCATCAACATAATTTTTTAGTTGTCTTGGGTGAGTCTGATGAACAGAGTAGGAATTGTAACACTGCTGAGATTCAGAGCTCAACCAGCATATGAAGAGATTGAATATTTAAGCCTGTGGTACATATATTTAATTAGTATAGTGCTAATTATAGGTTCAAATAAATGGGGTAGAAGAGCCATTTGTAGGGAAATTATAAATTTAGTCTATCAATGTTACTTTGGGGGACATATAGTGCAAGGTAAGGCCCACAGATAGGGTGTTAAATTCCTGAGATTGTCTGTCCTGCCTATAGTGTGTAGATGTCTCCAGAGCCCTCAGGAGCTCCTCTGCTTGAGTCACTGTTTCCTGTGTCAATCAATGAGATCCTGCTGAGATGTGCATAATTGTAACCTCTGTAAAGACCCCCTGACTCACTTTGAAATCTCTTAGCCATAAAAACTCATTTGTATTTAATATTTCCTCCTTTTGTTCAAGGCCTTTTTCAAATGAATGGTTAGTTGGTGCTTGGTAATAATCCCTTGGTGTCAGTGAGGCTCATCCCCTGGAGACATGTGAGTGAATTTTTTACTGATTCAATCTCTTTAATTGTTCTTGGTATTTTGAGATAGTCTATATCTTATTAAGTGAGTGTCTGCAGTTTGTGTGTCTGTAGGAATTTGTCCATTTCATCTAGATTACCTAATTTGGTGCCTTAAATTTGGTCATAGTATGCCATCATAAACCTGTTTATTTCTGTGGGATTAGTAGTAAAATTATTTCTGATTTTAGTTGGTTGTCTTCTCTTTTTTTCTTTTTCAACCTATCTAAAGATTTGTTAATTTTATAGATCCTTTCAAGGAACCAACCATTGGTTTTGATGAGTCAATATATTTTTCTATTCTATATTTCATTGATCACTTATTTGATCTGTGTTCTTGCCTTCTTCTGCTCCCTTTGTGTTTAGTTTGCCCTTTATTTTATAATTTTATAATTCTTTCCAGAATAAGCTTAGGTCTCTGATTTTGGATCTTTTTCCATTTTCTGCCAAAGCATTTATAGTTATAAATTTCCCTCTTGACTTGCCTTTTCTGCAATCCATACATTTTGGCATGTCATATTTTTAATTTCATTCACCTGAAGATATTTTCTAATTTATCTTGTGATTACTTGCTTGTCCCATTGGTTGTTTAAGAGTGTGTTGTTTAATAGCCACATATTTCTAACTCCAGTTCTCCCTCTGTTATTGACTCCTAGCTTCATTCCATTGTGTAGTCAGATAATATTAATTAAATTATTTCAATATCTTTAAATTTATTGAGACTTGTTTTGTGATCTAATGTATAGTTTACCAAGAGGATTGGTCCAAGTGCACAAGTGGAATGTGCATTTTGCTGTTGTATGAAATTTTCTATATGTTTACATTAGGGATAGTTGGTTTATTGTTTCATCCAAGTCCACTATTCCTTCAATAGCGTCTGTCTAGATATTCTATTAATTATTGAAAGTGATTATTGAAATGTTCTGCTATTAATGTAGTGCTATATACATCTCCTTTCAAATCTGTAAATATTTTCTTCATATATTCACTAGACTCTGCTCTTGGGGGCATATGTGTTCAGAATTTTTTGGTTGTCTTGTTTTTGTTCAGTTCTCTATTATGTCATATGTCCTGTCCTCCTTTGTCCCTTGCAACAGACTTTTGAGTTATAGTATATATTATCTGATATTGCTATAGCTAAGCCAACTCTCTTTTGATTACAATTTTCATGAATTTTTTTCATCCTTTCACTTTTAACCTACTTCTTTCTTTGAATTTAATGTGGTTCTCTTTAAAACAACATATATTTTTGTCCTGTTTTGTTTCATTTTGTTTTGTTTTGTTTTACCATGGGGATTAAATTCAACATTATGAATCTATAACCATCACATTTGGTGAATATCAATTTAACTACAGTAACATATGCAAACACCATAGCTATACTCCTCCATCCCCAAATATTTTTGTTTTACTTGTTAAAGATTATATTCATTGTACATCCAAAACCATAGAATTATCATTATTTTTTCTGCACTTTTGTTTTAAAACCTGTCAGTTGTAAAAAGTAGAATTATATTCAAACACTGGAATTAAATAATTATTTTTGCATTTGTAGTTACTATATGGTTCCTGTTTTCCTTCTTAGTGCATAAAACAAATACCATACAATGAGTTAGTTTATCAACAAGATTTTATTTGCTCATGGTTTCTAAGCACAGGAAACTTGCTCCTTAATCTTCTGTGCTCTGTTGACTACCAGCTTCTTGATTCCCCCTATGGTGTTTGTTCCTTTCCATATGACTTTCTCTCTGCATTAAAGTACTCCATTAATCTTATTTAAAGCTCAACCTGATTTTGATGAGCCAAACTTTAATTGAAGTAACAGCATGAAGAGATCTTATTTACAATGGGCCAATCCCACCAGAATGCAGAACAACACCAAGATTATGTTCAGACTGTGGTAAGCCATTGTGATAATTTGAAGATCTTTGTGGATCACACAAAAAATGATCATATTATGGAATCAAATTGATTCCATGTTTAGTGGCCCTTTGATTGGATTGGGTTCACTTGGGAGAATTTGATTGAATTACTTCAGGTAGCCATGACCCAGGGTGGTTCATGGTCCTCTTGTTAGAGTCCTTCATAAAGGAAAGACTGAAACAGAGACACAGAGAGAAAAAACCTCAGAGATGGAGCTCAGGTACTTAGAAAGGAAGCCACAGATAGAGCAGCCAGAAGCTGAATTAGTGAGACTCAGAAGAAGAGTAGATGCCTCAATGTACCATGTCATGTGTATGTAGTTCAGAATTGCCTGAAGCCAAGGTTCAGTGAGACAGCATTTCTGATGATGCTTTGTTTTTTGGACATTTTCACAGCCTTCAAATTAAGCTTTTAATCTAATAAATTATCATTATAAATACCAACCCATTTCTGATATATTGATCTCAAAAGCATTTAGCAAACTAAAACAACCATTTGATACCAAGAGTTATCTTTATTTATTTGTGCTGCTTTGATCAAAAGTCATGGTTTTAAATTTCAGTTCAGGAATTGTCATTACCATACCATGTAGAGTAGGTCTTGTGGTGATGAACGTCACTTTTTGTTTGCCTAGAAATGTCTTATTCTCACCCTTATTTTTGAAAAACATTCTAAAAAGATAAAAAATTATTGGCTGGCAATTAATCTATTTCAGATTTTTGTGTATTTTATTAAACTGTCTTGCCTCCCTGTATACCAAAAAGAGATCAGAGCTTAATCTTATTGGTTAAGATTAATTTTAATCTTAACCTTGTGCAGACTCAGCAGTTAGATTATAATTTCTCTCTTTGTGGTTTTATCAAGTTTATAGTGCTTCAGCTTCATTGGGATAGAGAATGGGTATATTAATTTTTTAAATTAAATCTGAGAAATTATTTCTCATTTTTTTCAATATTCCTTCTTCTCCTTTCTCTTCATCTTCTCCATCTGACTTCCATTATCCAAATATTGGTATGTATAATGGTTCTCACAAATCTCTAATGTTCTATAAATATATTTCATTCTTGTTTATTTCTTTTACTCAGCCTAAATTATTCCAACAGTCTTTTCTTTGAGTTCATGGATTCTTTCTTCTGACTGTTCTAATCGGTTCTGGAAAACATGTATAGAATTATTTATTTTAATGTTGTGGACATTAACTACTATATTTCTGTTTGTTTCCTTTTAAAAAAATTCTGTCTACTCATTGAGAATCTCATATTTTCATTCATTGTTTCACCAACATTCTCTAGTACTTTCTCTTCTTTCCTTCATCTCCTTGTGCATATCAAAGATCATTTTAAAAAAGTCTTTCTATGGTATATACAAAATCTTTTCTTCTTGATATTTGTTTTCTGAAAGTTTATCTTGTTCCTTAAGATGAGTCTTCATTTTCTGTTTCTTTGTTTTGTAATTCCTTGTTGCATATACACATTTTGAAATTTTCCTGTTTTAACTCTGCTGCTAAGTGTCTGAGCACAGTGTTCTTAATTTGGTATTCAACTTTGCATAAGACACATATTTCCTTGAGTAACAGAAGCTAACAAAAACAAGCAAACCAATTCAAATATCATTGTTCATAGTATTTTCAATATGAAATAGACTATCCTATTATGCCCATATCCTGGAAACCTTATTGCATATCTTAAAGCTAGTAGCCCTTTGTTACATGCTACTTTGATTTGTTTCTTACACTGCTTAAGCCATGAAAAAGCTGCTTTTGAATGCAGAGCATTTTCTGGGAGCCAAAGTCAGAGTCAAATATTTTGGTTCAGTCCTTCAAACAACAACCCTGAGAAAGGCACTGACATAAAGGAAACCCAGTATATGCATATGGTTTAATTTACTCCCTCCAGAAAAGGGACAGGAATCCAAAGTGAGAGATGGTCCAGTGCCACACTGCACTAGAAAGGGATTTGGAAAGGTGACAGCAAGGGTATAATGAGCTTCTCACACTGGTTTATGGTTGCATTTTCTTGATTCAGCACTCACCCACTTTCTATGACCATTTCACTCCTTTCCCTAGTTTCAGGCAGATGACTTTGCAAGGTTTTTCTATTTGTTAAAATATTCTGTGAGGGAGCTGAATCATGAAACACCATACACTGCCATATTTTTAAATCAACAGAACTGAGAATTTTTGAACAGGGTTTTGTAAATCATTATATGTGCATGGAAATAAGTGAAAATGGAGTTGCACTCCATTTTACAACTTAAGTAACATATGAGATTTACAGTTTTCTAAGAAAAAATTATGTTTAAACAGTTTTTTAAGGGGAGGTAAGGTCATAAAATTGGGTGAAACATGTATTTCACATGTTTTTGAAACCAGTAACATATGTGATTTACAGCTATCTAAGCAAAAGATTTATTTAAATAGCAATTTGTAAGTGAACATATGTGCATAAAGGAAAGTGAAATGTATTTTGTTAAGTTTTCCAAACTAAATAACACATGTGATATACAGGTTTTCAAGAGAATGTTTCCATTAAATAATTTTTTGTGAGTGATGATATATATATACCTATATACCTATATATATGCAGTATATATATTTTCAGTGTAATGTAAATAGAATTCAGTGAAACATGCATTTCTCTCAGTTTTCTGTATGAAGGCATATTTTGGATTTATATCTTGATAAGTTGAAGTTTCATATATTCAGTGTTTTTTATTGAGTGAAGATAGGTTCATATAGGTGAAAGAAACATTTTTCACTCAGGGTTTCTAGTAAAGGTATGTTATTTTCACCTCCGTAAGTTGAAATTTATTTTAAACAGTGATGTGTAAGTAAAGATAAGTGTATAAAAGTTAGTGAAATATGTGATGAACAAAAGTTTAGTGAAGTCAATTTTATCTATTTGTTCTTTTGTCTCTCTTGCTTTTGGTGTCATATCTATAAAATCACTACCAAATCCAAAGTAAGGATATATCCCCTTATATTTTTTGTTAAGAAATTATGGCTTGAGCTCTTATGTTTGGTCCTTGGTCTATTTGAAGTTAATATTTATATTTGGTGATATTTAGGGGGCCAAATTCATTAAATTTCATTTGGATATCCAGTTTATCTAGTACAATTTGTTGACAAGACCATCTTTCCTGAATTATGGTACTTGAAAATATCAGTTGGCCATAGACATATGAGCTTATTTCTGAACTTTCAATTATAATCCATTTGTCGATATCTATTTATGCTAGTACAAAAGTGTTTTCATTACTATGGCTATGTAGTATATTTTGAAATCAATAAGAGAGAGGCCTTTAACTTTGATCTTCTTTTGCATTCTTTGTGTATTCAGAGCCACATGCAATTCTACATGAATTTGAGGAATAACTTTTCCATTTCTGTAAAAATGTATGCTGGGATTTTGATAGGTATTACATGTAATTTGTAGATTGCTTTGGATAGTATTGACATCTTAATAATATTAATCTTTTCTACCCTTGAACACACGATGTCTTGCCATTTATTTATGTCTTTTATAAAATTCTTTCAGCAGTGTTTTGAAGTATTCTGTGTAAAGTCCTTCACCTCTTCAGTGAAATTTATTTGTAGGTATTTTATTCTCTTTGGAGCTATTGTGAATGGAATATTTTAAATTTCCATTTTAAAATATTCTGATCTGGTGTATAAAACACAACTGATTTTTCCATGTTTATCTTGTAGCCTGCAACTCTGATGAATTTGCTTTTATGTGCTATTAATATTCTTGTGCACTCTTTTGGGATTTCTATATATAAATTACCATATATAATCTGTAAATAGAGATAGTTGTATGTCTTCCATTCCCATTTGGATACCATTTCTTTCTTTTTGCCAAATTGTTTGACAAGGATTTTGAGTACAATGTTGAATATAAGAGATGAAAACATGGATTTTTGTAATTGTACCTGATCTCAGAGGTAAGGCTTTCAATCTTTAAGCATTGAGTACAATGGTAGCCATCAGTTTCGCTCATGTATCCATTTTCATATTGAGGATGTTACATTCTATTGCTATTTTTCTGTGAGTTTTTATCATTAAAACATATTAGATTTTGTCAAATGTCTTTTCTGCTTCCACTGAGGTGTTCATGTGATATTTCCCTTCATTCTGTTACTGTGTTTTATTTACAATGATTGATTTCCTTAAATTGAACTCATTTGCATTCCTGAGATAAATAAGACTTGGTCATGGGGTGTAATTCCCTTAATAAACTTTCGTGTTGATTTATTAGTATTTTATTGAGTATTTTTATGTCTATATTTATAAAAATATTGGTCATTGGTTTTCTTTTCTTGTCATGTCATTATCTGACTTTAATATTAGGGTAATGTTTTTCTAAATATAATTATTCATTCTAGTTCATTTATTCTAGTGTTCTAATACTCTGTTTCCTTATTGATCATAACTTTACATATCCTAACCAATATTGAAGGTGGTAAATTGAAGTCTTAAATAATTATTATAGAGCTATCTATATTTCTCTCTTCAAATTTTTAATGTATATTGTATTTTGTGATTCTGCTAATAGGTGAAGATATAATTATAGTTGTTTTATTTTCTCGATTGTTTGACCATTTTATTAAAATATATTGTGCTTCTTTGCCTCATATCAGGTTATTTTTTTGGAAGTACTGGGACCAGGGTTTGAACCTGGGACCTTATATGGAGAAAGCAGGCAGTCAACCACTGAGCTAAGCCTGCTCTGCCATACCAGTTTTTACTTAAAGTGTTTTTTCTGATATACCCAACGAAGATCTTTTCTTTTTACTCTTTGCTTGGACAAGATTTTTCTATCCTTTCACTTTCATCCCATTTGTATATTACTATATAAATGAGTTCCTTTTAAACAGAATAAAATAGGATCATACTTTTGTAATTGTTTTTTCAATCTCCATCTTTTGATTGCAGAATTTAATCCATTTACATCAAAGAAATTACAGGCAAGGTAGGTCTTACATTAACATTTATCCTTTGTTTCTTGTATGTATTGTACATTTTGGCCCCTCATTTCTCCACCACACCATCTTTTGTGTTACTTGATCATTTGTAGTGAAATAGGTTGATACTATTCTCATTTCCTTTTCTGTTTTTATTTTAGAAAATTTATTTGAGGTTTACCATTGAGTTTATATTTAACATCCTAAACTTATAACAAACAAGTTTGAAATGATACTAACTCATCTTCAACACCATAAAAAATCTCCCTTCCTATATAACTCTGTTCCCCTTCTTTAGGTTGTTCTTGGTATTCATTGCCTTTTTGTTTTGTATGATCACTTAAATAGAAATAAGTTTATTTTTCAAGCAATTGTATTCTCTATCTTGTAGGAAATAAAAGTAGAGTTACTTACTATGAATAATATAATACAGAAATTTTCATTAATATCTTTGGTTACTTTTGAAGTTACTTTCATCAAAGATCTTCATTTCTTCATATAGCTAAAGTTTACTATCAACTATATTTTCCATTCAACCCAAACAATTTCCTTTATTTTATAAATATATTATTTATTTTTAAAAGATTCTTACATTATATAAAATGTTACATAAAAAAATAAAAGGGATTCCCATAGGACCCACTCACCACTCCTCCCACTTTTCCCCACATTAACAACTTCTTTCATTAATGTGGTACATTCATTGTAATTGATGAACACATTTTTGAGCATTGCCACTAGGCATGGATTTTAGTCTACATTGAAGTTTACACTCAATTCTGAAAGTTATTGTAGGATATATAATGGCCTGTATCTTTCATTGAAATGTCATTCAGGACAATTCCAAGTCCCAAAATTGCCCCCATATTACTAACCATGATCAATTGTTTACATTATGGTTTACATTTTAGGCCATACACTTTTATAAATTTCTGGTGAATTTAACTGGCCTGTGTCCATCATTGCAACATCATGAAGAACATTTTCATTGCCCCCTAAATACCTTCCTTCCATCTATTCTATTCCTTCCTCCCCCTCACCTCAAGGCCCATGGCAACCACTAGGCTTCACTCCTTGAAGGACGAGATTCATATATACTTGCAACAATGATGAGGGCTTGACACACTAGTCTGTCCTCTCCTATTAAGAAATGCCCAATGTCAGGAGACACCCAACACTCTGAGATCATATTGGGCCTCCCTAGAATGGGAGTTCAACTCCTTCTCACACATTATGTGAGTCTCTACCCACTGATACAACACACCATGACAAAATGATCACACACAGATTCTCTAGAAGACTGTCCCAGGTGTGCCCTGTTCTGAATGCCCCCCATTCAGCACCCTAAACCAGTAACCCTTCCTTGTAATATTGCCAAAAGAGCTTTCTCAACATTATAATTTCAACCCGCCAATCCCCAGTGTTTACCTGCTCCCTCACCCAACTCTCCCTCCAGTTCCATGGACCTTCCCATGTATTTTCCCCATCCGAACCCGCTGTGAACCCTGCACCACCAAACCCAATAGTGACACTACATCCCTGTCATATCCCTTCACTGCACAACTCCTCACTTCCAACTTACCATAGATTTTTGCCAGAATGGGCATTGGCTCACAAACTTCTCCCTTTCTATCTTGTAAACCTAACTTCCAGACTGCAACTCTCTGAGTCTGCACAATTTGCTTAATTCATATCAGAGAGGTCATGTAATATTTGTCCTTCAATGCTTCACTTCCTTCATTCAACATAAGGTCCTTAAGATTCATCCATGTTATCCTGCGTGTTAGTACTGTATTCCTTCTCACAGCTGAATAATATTACATTGAATGTTTATACCACATTTTGTTTATCCATTCTTCTGTTGATGGGCATTTGGTTTGATTCCAACTTTTGGCGATAGTGAATAATGCCACTATGAACATTGGTGTGCATATATCTGTTCATGTCCTTCTTTCTGTTCTTCTGGCTATATACCCAGAAGTGGAATTGCTAGATCATGTGGCAGATCTATAGTTAGTTTTTTGAGGAACCACAAAAATGTCCCCCACAATGACTGGACCATTCTACATTCCCACCAGCAATGGATGGGTGTTTCCATTCCTCCACAACCTCTCGAACACTTGTAGTCCTCTGTTTTTTAATGGGCAAGTTATTTGAAGACACACTTCTCCAAAGAATAAGTACAAATGGCTAAAAAGCACATGAAAAGATGCTCAAAATCACTAGTTATTAAGGAAATGCAGGAAAGCGGGTGTGGCTCAGTGGATAGAGCACCCGTTTACCATAGGAGAGGCCCCGGGTTCACTTCCCGGCGCCTCTTTGTGAGGGCAGGCCGGCTCGCATGGTGCTGTGGGCTGATGTGGCAAGACCTCACAACAAGGGGGAGATAAGCAGACACAGAGAAGACACGCAGAGAATGGACACAGCAGCACAAGCAGCAAGTGGGGGATAAATAAATAAAAAATAAATAAATCTTAAAAAAAAAAAAAAGGAAATGCAAATCAAAACTACAATGAGATATCATCTTACAGCCAAAAACTCCCTTTAGCATTTCTTTTAGGACAAGTCTAGTGCTGTGAAGTCCCTCAACTATGTTTATCTGTGAATATCTTAAACTCACCATCATTTCTGAAGGATAGTTATACTAGTTATAGAATTCTTTTTCAACATTTTTTTTTCTGTCAGTATTTTAAAATATCACACAGATCCCTTCTCACCTTCAGGAATTGTGATGAGAAATCAACACTTAATCTCATTGAGGACCACTTCTATGTGATAAGTCATTTTCTTCTTACTGCTTTCAGAACTTTTATTTTATAATTGGCATCCAACACTTTGGTTTTCATATGTCTGGAAGTGTTCCATTTGGGGTTATACTGTTTGAAGTTCGTTGATATTCTTGATTGTGTATGTCTATCTCTAGGCAATTTTGGGAAATTTTTAGCCAAGATTTCTTCAAATATTCTTTCTTTCTATTTCTCCTTCATTTTTCCTTCTGTAAAACCCATAATGATTGCATTGGTACATTTTATATTGTCCCACAGGCCTCTTGGATCCTGACCCCTTCTTTCATTCTTTTATTTTTCTGCGCTTCAAAATGTAATATTTCAGTAATCTTCTAGCCTAGTTCATTGGTTCTTTCTGATTTATGTTCAATTCTGCTCTTGAACCGCTTTAGTGCAATTTTTTTCAATTAGTTACTGTGCTTTTCATCAAGAAAATTTCAGGATGTTTCCTTTTTAAAATTTCTAATTCCTCTTTCTTTTGATACATGAACTTTTTATTTCATTTAGTTCTTCACATTTTACTTCAGTTCATTGAACGCATATAGGAGAAATGATAGTATTTTTATTAATTATTCCAATCTCTAAACTTCCTTTGTTGTTTTATTTTGTCCCTGTGATAACCATCTTTTCCTTTTTTTATTTTGTATGTTTTTTTTTAATTTTGTCAAAGTCTTTGAATATTTTGTTTTGGTAAAGTAGGACATCAGATTTTCCTTCTTATTTAAGGTTTTATTTAGGTTAATTATGTGTTGAGGATTTTACCAAAACTTAGCCCAATTTATACTGCTTTCCCTGGGCATGTGTAGCAGATTTCAATAATTATCCAATATGTATGACAATTTCCCTTTCAGAAAAAAGTTCCTCTCAACAGCATATTTAACTTTAGAAAGGGATAAAGTCGAAGACTTAAGTGTACACCTTGAGGATATAGAAAAAGAGCAATAAACATACCCCAAAAGAAGTAGAAGAAAGAAATAACAAGTACTAGTGCAGAGCTAAATGAAATTGAAAATAAGAAAGCATTAGAAAAAATAAACAAAACCAAATGCTGGAACTTTGAGAAAATTAATAAAAATTGCCAAACTCTTAGCTAGACTGAAAAAGAAAAACAGAGAAAAGATGAAAACACATAAAATAAGAAACAAGGAGGGGAACATCACACTGATCCCACAGAAATAAAGAGTATAATAAGAGGATACTTTGAAAATTTCTATTCCCATAAGACGGATAATTTAAAGGATATGGACAAAGGCCTAGAAATGCACAAGTAGCCTATATTGATAAAAGAAGAAACTGATTAACACAATGGACCAATCACAAATAACAAGATAGAATTAGTCATCAAAAACCTTCCATCTAAGAAGAACATAGGACCAGGTGGCTTCACAGGTGAATTCCACCAAACATTCCTGAAAAGACTAACACCAATCCTTTTTAAATTCTTCCAAAAAATAGAAGTGGAGGGAACATTGCCTATCTCATTCTATGATGCCAACATCACTCTAATATCAAAGCCAAACAAAGATGCCACGTAAAAGGAAAACTGTAGACCAATCTCTACTGAACCTAGTAGGCAAAATCCTAAACAAAATACTTCCTCATTGTATTCAACAACACATCAAATGAATTATATACCATGACCAAGTGGATTTCATCCCTGGCATGCAATGATGTTTCAACATAAGAAGATCAATCAATGTAATATACCACATAAACAGACTGAATGAAAAAAATCACATGATCATCTCTATAAATGCAGAAAAATAATTCAACAAAATACATCACCTTTCCTGATAAAAACAATTCAAAGGATAGAAATGAAAGGAAACTTCCTCAACATGATAAAGGGTATATATGAAAAACCCACAGCTAACATCATATTCAATGGTGAAATATGAAAAGCTTTCCCTCTAAGAACAAGAACAAGACAAGCATGCCTACTGTCACCGCTCTAATTTAACATTGAATTAGAAGTACTAGCTTAAACACTTAGGCAAGAAAAAGCTATAAAAGGCATTCAAATTGGAAAGGAAGAAGTAAAAATTTCACTATTTGCAGATTACATGATCCTGTACATAGGAAGTCCTGAAAAATCTACAACAAAGCTTCTAGAACTTATACATGAGTTCAGTAAAGTGGCAAATTATAAGACCAATGTACAAAAATCAGTAGCATTTCTGTAACCAATTATTAGCAAAATCCCTTAAAAATGGGATTTTTTTCTAGTAACTAAAAGAATCAAATACCCCTGAATTAACTTAACTAAAGATGTAAATAGTTTTTACACAGAAAACTATTCAACACTGTTAGAGGAAATCAAAGAAGACTTAAATAAATAGAACAATATTCCCGGTTGATGTACAGGAAAACTAAACATCATTATGATGTCTATCCTACAGAAAACAACTTACAGATTTAATGCATTCCCAATAAAAATTACCAGAGTATTTTTTACTGAATTCGAAAAGCTAATTATGAAATTTATATGTGAGAGCAAGGGGCCCAGAATAAACAAAGGCAAATTTCAAAAAGAAAAAGAAATTGGAAGAATCACACTACCTGACTTTAAAACATACTTCACAGCTACAGTGGTCAAAAAAGCATGTTTCTGGCACAAGGATAGATCTTCTGAACAATGGAACTGAATTGGACTCCTGATATTGATCCTCACATATACAGTCAACTGATATTTGACAAGGCTAACAAGCCCATGCACCTGGAAGAGAATGGCCTTCAAAAAGTGGTGATTGGAAAACTGGATATCCATATCCAAAAATATTGAGAGAGGAACACCATCTCAAACTTTATACAAAAATTAAATCAAAATGGATCAACAATCTAAATATAAGATCCAAGGCCATAAAGATCTTGGAAGATAATGTATGGAAACATCTACAAGATCTTGTATTAAGAACTGGCTTCATGAACTTTACACCCCAAGCACAAACAATGAAAGAAAAAATAGATGAATGGGACCTCCTTAAATTAAAAACGTTTGCAGTTCAAAGGAATTTATCAGAAAAATGAAAAGGCAGCCTACTCAATGGAAGAAAACATTTGGTAACTATATATCTGATAGGGGCCTAATACCCAGCATATATAAAGAAAGGTTACACCTCAAAATTTAAAAGACAAACAACTCATTTAAAAAATGAGCAAGTGATTTGAATAGACACTTTTCCAAAGATGAAATAAAAGTGGCTAAAAATCACAAGAAAAGATGCTCAACATCACTAGCTACTAGGGGAATGCAAATCAAAACTATAATTAGATATCATCTCACACCCATTAAACTGGCAGCTATTAAAATACCTAAGGATTACAAGTGTTGGAGAGGATGTGAAAGAATAGGAACACTTATCCACTGCTGGTGGAATTGTAGAATGGTGCAGTCATTGTGGAGGACAGTCTGGAATTTCTCCAGGAAGCTAATTATAGAACTGCCATATGCTCTAGCAATCCTACTACTGGGTATATACCCAGAAGAATAGAAAGCAGGGACATGACTATATATGTGCAAACAAATCTTCATAGTGACATTATTCACTGTTTCCAAAACTTGGAAACAACTCAAATGTCCATCAACAGATGAATGGATACGCAAACTCTAGTATATACATACAATGGAATATAATCTAATATTACCATTAGAAAGAATGCAGTATTAACACACGGGATAACATGAATCTTGAAGATGTTATATTAAGTCAGTCAATCCAGGTACTGAAGGACAAATAGTACATGAACTCAATGATGTGATTTAAGTAAATTGAGCAGACTCACAGAGCTAGACTCTGGAAGATAGGTTTACAAAAGACAGAAAAGGAGTAGAGGGTTGTAAGCCAATGCCCATATTGGCAAAAATCTCTGGTAAGGTGGATGGGTGTAGTTTTTCAGTGGATGGGAAAGACAGTGGTGCAGTGATACTCTTGGTTTGGGTGATGCTGGTTTGTGAGGGGGGTAAAATGAGGAGGTTGCACTGTTCATGGACCTGGGCAGCAGTATGGGGAAGGGAGCAAATGAACTCTGGGGATTTGGGCATATGTGATTGAAACTACAATGCTGGGAATGTTTTTGTGGGCAGATAAAGCAGAGGAGGGTTGCTGGTTTAGTGTGTTGGATGTGAGGGAGCATGTGGGACAGTGCACAAATGGCGCAAGTTTCCAGGGTGTATGTGAGTGTCCATCCTGTCATGGTGCATTGTATCAGTGGGTGGAGACCCACACAGTAAATGGAAAGGTGTTGAGCTCCCATCCTGGGGAGTCCTGCTATGTTCTACAATGGAAGGGTGGAATTTTCTCCAGAGCATGGGCAGTGCCTAATGGGGGAGAAGACGCCAGTATGTCAAGACCTCAATGTTGTCACATGTAATTTGGAATCTTGTTCTTCAAGGGGGAAACCTAGGTGGTTATTGTAGGTCCTGATGGAAGAGGGAGGGAAGAATAGAATAGATGGAACATGGAGCATTTTAGGGGCATTGGAATTGTTCTACATAATCTTGCAATGACTGATACAGGTCATGTTAAACTTCATCAAAATTTATAAAAGTGTATGGTCTAAAATGCAAACTGTAATGTAAATCATTGACCATGGTTAGTAGCAATTCTTCAATATTTGTAAATCAATTGTAACAAATGTACCACCCACATATAAAATGTTATCAATAAGAGAAATGGGGAAAGGGGAAGATATTGTATATATGGGAATCCCCTATATTCTCTAAGTGACTTTTCTGTAACCTAAATCTTCTTTGAAGATAAAATGAAAAGAAAAAAAAAAGACCTTGGGGGAATAAACGGAAGAAAATATCACAGTACATCCATGACTACTTATCTTACAGTAATGAAAGGCATAATGTCAAATTTTTAATTTTACATTTTTATTATTTTTTATTGTTTCAAATTCTTTATAATTTTTTTTGTATTTTATTTGTTGTTTTTAAAACTATCAATTATTAATTCATTTTCTATTAAATTTATTCAGTTATTTTTTTGGCTTCACTTTTGAGTAGGTTTTGGATCACAAAGGGTTACAACTGTGGCAGAGGAGGATCATCGGTGTGGGGTGACAGTGAGGGGGGTGCATGGTATGAGGATCACCTGGGGCATTACTTTAAGGCAAATAAAGGAGTTCAAGTGTTCATGAGGCATTGTCATGGTTGGTGGAGATCCACACAATAACCAAAAGAACATCAAATTCCTATCCTGAAGAGTTCCGCTACATTTTCTAATGGGACAGCAGAACTACCCCAACTACAGGGTCAGTGACTAGTGAAGGAGGATGGACCATTAATGTGCCCTTCATATTGATGACTCTACTTAAGAACTTTTTCTTTTCAAACTGAAACTTAGCCTACTTTTATGGGTTGCCTGAGAGCCTCCTTATTGCTCCTTGTTGCTCAAATGTGACCTCTATATAAGACAAACTTAGCATATTAAATGCATTACCTTTCCCAATGGCATGGGACATGACTCCTGGGGATAAGCCTCCCTGGCACTGAGGGATTATTACTGTGTGCCAACTAGCAATGCATATGGAAAAAGACCTTGCCCAAAAGGGGGAAAACGTAAAGACAAATGAGTTTATATGGCTAAGAGGCTTCAAAGTGATTCACGAGGTCATTTTTATGATTATGCTTATACATATCTCAGCAAGATGTTATTGACTGCCATAGTAAATAATCCCTCAATTAGTGGGGATCCTGAGAGGTCTAGAGACATCCAGACACTTTACGCATGGCTGACAGCTCAGGAGTTTGGCACCTTGTCAGAGGGCCACACTTTAGAATTATCAGTCCCCAGTGTGACAGCGTTGGATTCAGTTGTGTTTTCCCCACACATGGATCCTCTGCCTCTTCTATTTGAACCTATAGCTCATACTAGAATTGATAGTTTTATGTCCAAGAGACTTAAATCTTAGGCTTTCAATGTGCAAATTGGGCCCTGAATCTCAACAGAGTTGCAGCACATACTCCCTAGTTCATTGGACTCACCATGGACAACTAACAAGGAAATGATGATGGATAATGACCATCCCAAGGTACAGAGTGAGTCTACAACTTCAAGCAGGATAGTCCCTTCAATCTCCCCCATGGAATTTAAGCCCACTCTCAATTGGAGGTGGAGTGTGCATCACCATCCTAAAGTCCTCAAGATTTGGGAATGAATGATGGACTAGCATTGACTTATGTTTATTTTACTATAGACTTTGTTATTCTATCAGTTGAAGAACTTTTATCATTGATGTGGAGGCAGTGGCCTCTGGAGGTTCTGAGGGGAGAGAGAAGGGAAATTTCGGTGTAATATGGAGACAGTTCCCAGACACTGACATTGTCCTGAATTTCATTGCAATGACAAATACAAGCCATTATATATCTTTTCATGACTTACAAAATTGTGTGGGAGAGAGTTTAAACTATAAGGTAAATTCTAGTCCAAACTTACTGGCAATGCCCCAGTATGTGTTCATCAATTGTAACAAGTGTACCACACCTATGAGGGATATTATTAATATGGGAATGTGTGGAAGGGATAGGGAGTGAAGAATGCGGGAATCCCCTACAATTTTTATGTAATATTTATATAATTTAACTATCTTTAAAACATAAGAAAAACAAAATTTTAAAGAGCTTAATTTAAAATCTGAGGAAGATTAGAGAAATTTTTCTAAGATGATTTTTCAATCATAGGAAAATATTTCAATTCTTATTTCTCTGAACTGTTAGATGGCATAAAGTCTTATATTTCCTTTGCATTTTTGTAAGTTGAATTTGGTATTTATAGTCCTCTGCTTTTCTAGATTGTACGTATCTTGAAGGCAAGTGTTTTATCTTTTCATCTTTACTTCTCCCAGGTATTGAACTCAACTCTTTACAGAGTATTAAATTCATGAATTTAAAATGAGAAACTATTTAAGGGAAAGAAACTAAAGAGTTGATCCTGAAGTCTCCCATAAGCTTTCAATAACCTATCTTGCCACCAAGGGTCTTCTCTTAACTTTGACTGAATTCCAGGGACTCGTTAATAGCAGTATTTTTGTATTTTTATGTAACATTTATGTAATCTAAAGTTACTTTAAAATATAATTAATTAATAAATTAAAATAAATAAAGTAATGTAAAAGAGAAGATTCCTATATACTAAAAAGTAAATAATGACAGGAAGCAAAGATGGCACCAGTTTAAGTGGATGCTTACTATCTCTCTCACAAAAGATAGCTGATTGGGGAAAGGATTCTGCCCAAGTGAGCTGTTTTGGGAGCCAACGGAGTGGGAGCTTCTGGGACATCAGTCTGCAGGGAGCTTGACAGGGAGATAGATTACTCAAGATAAAACTGTAACATAGAAAACAACAAGGAAATAGAACAAGAGTAACAAAGTTTCAAAGAAAAACCTTAAAACACACAGAGAACCATGAGCTAAATAAAACTCTAGAGCAGAGACAAAAGCTTATCAACTGAATAAACCCATCAAGATAAATGATGACCAGAGGGCAACAAAAATTTGCAAATCATACTAAGAAAAATGAAGACATGGACCAGTCCAATGAACAAACTAAAAACCAGGAAGAGATGCATAACATCAAACAACTAATCAAAGCTGTCCAAACAAATATCTTGGACCAAATTAATGAGGTAAAGGAAGAGATTAAGGATATCAAGAAGACACTGGAAGAACATACCAAAGAAATTGTAAACATAAATAAAAAGATAACAGATATGATGGTGATGAATGGCATAATCTAAGAACTCAAAAAGACACTGGAATCACATAACAGTAGATTTGGATAAGCAGAAGAAAGAGTTAGTGATGTAGAAGAGAATACATCTGAAATCAAACAGATAGTAGAACAGATAGATAAAAAGATAGAAAAAATCCAGCAGGGTCTTAAGGATTTAAACGACAACATAAAATGCAAGAACATGTGGATTATAGGCATCCCAGAGGGATAAAGGAAGGGAAAGGGAACAGAAGGAGTATTGAAGTAAATAATGGCTGAAAATTTCCCAACCCTATTGAAAGAGATGGACGTACATGTCCAAGAATCACAGCGAACCCCAAACAGTATAAATCTTAACAGGCCTACTCCAAGACATATACTTCGCAAAATGTTCAATGCTCAAGGTAAAGAGAAAATATTCATGGCAGCAAGAGAAAAGAGAGCCATCACATACAAGGGAAGCTCAATAAGATTAAGTTCTGATTTCTCATCTGAAACCATGGAGGCAAGAAAAGAGTGATATGGCATAGTCAAGGAAATAAAAAAAAAAAATTCCAGCAATGAATTCTCTATCCAGCAGCGCAGGCATTCAAAAATGATGGAGAGTTCAAAATATTCACAAATAAACAGAAATTAAAATAGTATGCCAATAAG
>JAQZBX010010378.1:0-44420 GCA_029593785.1 Cabassous unicinctus | reverse complement strand
GCCCTCTCTCACTTGGAGGTGGAGTGGACATCACCTTCCAAGTCCCCTCAGGATGTGGGGAGGAGCTGTGGACTAGAGTGGACTTGGTGGTGTTCTGTTGTAGACATATTGTGATTCAGGCAATGGAAGAAATTGTAACAGTGAGGTGGAGCCGGTGGCCACTGGACATTTTTGGGGCAGGGTGAGGAGGGGCAGTTGATATGCTCGGGCTTTTTTCGGACTTTGGGGGTTGTCCTGAGAGGTGAAGCAGTGACGAATGTAGGCCACTTTCCATCAGAATACACCATGCAGAACTGGGTGGGAGAGAGTGTGGCCTGTGATGTGAACTGTGGTCTATGCTCGGTGGCAAGGCCCCAGGATGTGTATATCCATTGCGGGTGTAGTACCACGCAGATGGGGAATGGTTGTGTGGGGTGTTGTTGGGGTTCTGGGCGGCGGGGAGCATGGGAATCCCTGTAGTTTCTTAGTAATATTTGGGTAATCTAGGCACCTCTATAAATTGTATACATATATATATAACAAATAACATTTATGTAAACAAATGCACATATATGCATATGTATTATATATCATTTTACAATTAAAAAAATAAAATTTAAAAAAAAAAAATAAAGCCCAACTTCCCTATATCTGCCCCCTGTAAAACAGACAAACTGTCATCTAATCAATGAGTCAAGGTAACTTCCTCTTATGTCTTAAAAACCAGATGCATTCCATGGAATTCTGAAGCTTCTTCCATTTTTGCAAGTAATCCAGGCTCAATATGGTGGAATATTTTTGGTGTACCCCCAAAATGTTTTCTTGCAAACTCTACTCTGAATTTTCTTTTGAAAAAAAGAGATTTTGCACATTCCAAGAACATTTTAAAATATGAAGTATATGTGTATATCTCTCAACTAAGAGGGAAAATATTGTTTTGGGGAAAAAGTTAAATTTTTTTTTAAGAATAAAAAAGAGATGAGAATAATTCGGGTATACAGTATGTACAATGAGAAGTCTCAATAATGTATCAATTCTCTGCAGAAGCTATCTTCACTTCAGTGAAATTTCATTCAAAATCTTAACCTCATTTAATATAGATTTAAGTTTTTTGTTTGAAATTCATATGCAAACTTTAAGAGCCATTTTGATTAAAAACTCTGTAGGCATCATATCTATAATGTTACAGTCATTAAAGAAGTATTGTTGTTAAATGATAGCATAAGCTCCGAGGGAAAAGGAAATATCCTAGTCATGGATGGGGACAAAAACATAACAGAGAATGCATCACATAACAGTGAAATAAGAGGAAAGAGAGAAGAAAATTGATGTTGGTAGAATTAGAATCCATGTACATGTGTGAGATCCCTTTACTGGGCCCCATCCCTGGAATCCCCTTAGCAGATTTCTGGATGTTTCTGCCCAGCTGGGAAGAGCCATGTGGAATGATCAGATCTATCATTTTGTCCAGGCGGCAAAGTTCTTCAACTGCTCCGCTATTCATCAGTTGTATGGCCTTCTTGATTCCATGGATCAAGAGGGCCTCTTGAGTCAAAAGGTGAAAAATCGTATTGCTATGTGCAGCCTCCTTCCTTCTTTTTTTTTTTTTTTTAAAGATTTATTTATTTACTTTTTATCCATTTTACTTAGTGGCTACTACTAGGGCAGGACCATGTGGTATCAGATTTCTCAGAACATGGAAGTTTAAAGCAACTTCATGAGACTCTCCCTGTTCCTCAGAGAAATACCAACTGAAAGCATTCAGAGAATTCCAAGAAAACCCTGGGAATGGTCAGAGAAGTTTTTCACAGTTAAACATGTTATAAGGATTTCACAGGATGAGCCAGGCCTTGTTTCCCAGTTCCTGGAAGGGTCTGACTGTTGGAAAGTGCACCTAAATATTTCTGGGCTCAATTTGGCAACTTTATTCTTGCCTAATATATGCATTCCAGCTTACTTTTTTTTTTTAAGTACAAAAATAATTGCTACAAATACAGACTTTACTTTTCCCAGTCCAGTTCCCTTCAAATACAGGAACAGAAAAGTGTGTTTATGCCACAGAAAAGACCAACAAAAATCATGACTACATTTTACCTTTTTCATTACCTCAGTGAGGAAAAGTCTCCCTTGGTATTTAGCTGATATTGGAGCTACTCATCTCTAATTAGTGTTTTCTCATTTCATTTCTTTCACATTCATAATCACCTTCAAAAAGGAAAGACCTGGAATTTTAAAAGAGGGGCATCTATTATTTTTAGTATTCTCATCAGAAAGAACTACAAAAATGGAATGAGTGATTTCCACTGTGAAGATTGACATTTTTTTTTTAATTTGAGGAGAAAACAGACATTCCAGATGCTTGCAGCCCCTCCAGATCCAAGAGTTTCAGTATTCCTAGTAAACCCATTGGTACCTGGAGAGTTGCAAACTGTGAGGTGAAAGTTTAAAGATGTTCCCCCTTTAGCAGGAAGATTATCAAAAGAAATTTTGCTTGAAATTTTTATATGAATTATTTTGTCATGCCATCTTCCTTCTCCTTTCCCTCCAAAAAGAAGTTAAAGAAGTGTTTTAATGCTTTGGATTCTTCTTCCCTCTTGGAGAAATAAAATTCTTATGAAAAGCAAAAAAATATTGTTATTTTCCCTGCTGGAAATAATCTCAATCCTTTTTCTTTAAATATCTCTCTACAAAAATACCAAGAAACATTCAATTTATACTCTAATCACTAGATTCTATCACATATTTCAACTCTTATGAAGTGAGTTTACATGCCATTCTACTTTAATGGTGATATTGTATAAAATGTTTGCATTATTATCTCGCATGAACAAATATAAACTAAAATATTAGACACAATGAGTGATAACTAAATCTAGGATGCCTTATATGGAGGCAATGGTTTTAAGCCTTATCCTAGAAAATAAAAAATAAAAAAATTAAGGAATTCTATATTTCCTGTAAATGTACACATTTCCCAGGAAATGAAATTTAAATATAGCCAGTTGATTAACTCTCGCTAACTTCTTCATTCCTAAGCAACCCTCTTCATTGCACTAACCGATATAAATCCTCTCCCAGTGTACTTTAGTATAATGTGCCTATAAAAATCCATTGCTGTCTTTATTCAGCTGATCTAATAACTCATCTCTACTTGTGGCAAGTGGAGTCTCCCCAACTCATGAATTGGTTTAATTAACTTTCTGAAATCTAACTAGATTTGGTCAAGATTTTATTTTAACATTTAGTTTGCCAATGAATTTGTGATCATGGAAAGTGCTGATGACTCTGTGAATAAACAAAATGACAAGGGTGGTGCACCCTGGAACCCATTATGTTCATTGTCCTTCTCACTATCTTGTCAGAGTTCTTGGTGACTTCCTGTCAGAACCAAGCTCCTCTTCTTTTGTGGTTGATTTCTGTTATATCAATGAGTTCCTGTCTGGGAGTTAAGAGGCTGACTCTTCTTGGCAGGAAGATACCTTAAAAGTGACCTGAGTACTTACTCTTTGACTTTGTTCACAGCACTTCCATTCGAGTTAACAGCATTTTTGAAGCTGGTTTATTAGGAAATCCTCAAATTGCAAGTTTTCCTGGCTGTCCAGAGATCCAGGGCTTTTATGTTTACGAAGTGTGGTGGCAGGTTTTGGATTACAGAAGATTTGCAACTATATAGCAGGGGAAGACAACTGGTGTTGCTTGTTGGTGTTGGGGGGATGTATGGGGAGGAGTGCACCTTTAGCATGCCTCCATGGAATATGAAATGGTTCATGTGGTCACAGGGTATTGTCTCAGTGGGTGGGGATCCAAACAAAAACCAGTGGAAAATTGAATTCCTACCTTGGAGTCCTGCTACATTCTCTAATAAATTGACAAAAATCTCTAGTATACATGGGCAGTGCATACCTAAAGGGGACAGACTAAGACACCAGGCCCTTGACATTGATGGTTGTACTTAGGACCCTTTTCTTATGAAACTGAAACTTAGCCTAGTGATATATATTGCCTAAGAGTTATCTGCTGGAGGCCTACTTGTTGCTCAAATGTGGCATTTGTCTAAGCCAAACTCAGCATATAAACTCATTACCTACCCTCTATTGTGGGACATGACTTTTGGGGATGAACCTCCTTGGCACCGAGGGGTTATTATCAAGTACCGACTAGAATTGCTTTTAGAAAAAGACCTTGACCAAAAGGGGAAAATTTAAATACAATTGAGTTTTTATGGCTAAGAAATTTCAAAGTGAGTCAGGAGGTCATTCCAGAGGTTATGCTTATGCATGTCTCAAGAAGATCTGACTAACTTCCAAAGTAAAAAAACCTCAAAGAGGTATGCTCCCATGGATGCCAGAGACATCCTGACAAGATAGGCAAATGACAGAACACCTTGAAATCAGCACCCCTTTAGTGGATCTTACCTTGTAATATATGATAACCTACTTCTTCATTGTAATAGAGATATGTGCATTTATAATTTCCCTACACAAGATTCTTCTAACTCTTTTACTTGAACCTATAATTAGTACTAAACCAGTTAAATATATACAGAGACTTAAGCCTTTGGTTTGTTCATATGTTCTTTGAGCCCTCAATCTCAGCAGATTTGCAGCCAACACCTGTTCTCCAGTTCAGATTCACCCAGGGCAACTAACAAAAAGATGATAATGGACAACCCCCATCCACAAATCAAAGCGTATCTACAACTGAGGAACAAAGCATTTCCTTCCATCTGGCCCAAAAGCTCTAAGCTCTCTCTCAATATAAAGCAGAACAAGCATCACCATCCCAAAATCCTCAAGACTGAGGAATGAACAAACATAAGGGGGAATGCCACCTTGGGCAGAAGCAGTTTTATTATTATTGTAGTAATAGAAATACTTGTAGCATTGTTGTAAAGATAGTGGTTACCATAGGTTCTGAAGGGAGGAGGGAAGAATAGGTGGAATATAGGGCAGGGCACTCAAATTGTTCTGCATGCTTTTTCAATGATAGATACAGGCCATTATACATTTTATAAAGCCTATAAAATTGTATGATGCAAAGTGGAAATCATAATGTAAACTTTTGGCCATGGGTAGTAGCAGTGCTTCAATATTTGTTCATCATTTGTAACAAATATACAATACTCATATAAGATGTAAATAAGGAAAAATGTGAGAGGGGAAATCCCCTATATTTTCTATGACAATTTTAAGTAACATAAAACATCTTTAAAAATAAATATTTATAATGAGTACACATAGACACATAAAAACCCTTACCAAAACATCCTCAATATCCACATAATCCAAGGGCCATTTCCTGCCTAACACAATAGTTAAATAATTAAAATCATGGATTATTTATTTCCTACACTATTCCTTGTAACACTCCTATTTTATCTGTAAATAAACCTAGTTGTCCTGGATGGCACTTTGTTGAAGATTTAAGAACAATTAACAAATTAGTCATCCCTCAATTTCATGTAGTTCCAAAGGACATACCTTGTTATCCTGGGATTCTGCTGACTCTAAATGGTTTACAGTTGTAAATCTATGGTCTGCCTTTTCAATTTTCCAGTAGAGCCAGGAAGTCATTATCTTTTTGTGTTTCAGTGGAATAATCAGCAATATGCTTGGATAGTTATGCCTCAAGGATTTACAGAGCACCTTCATATTTCTCTCAAATGTTACATCAGGACCCAACATCTTATAATTTTCTAATGGCTTGACTCTATTACAATATTTGGACAATTTATTTTTCTGCTCCTCTTCTAAAGAGAACTCCATAAGAGATTCAATCTATTTACTCCAAAAGTTAGTTCAAAAGTGACATAAAATCTCTAAGGAAAAAATATAACTTACATGAGATAATCTACTACTAGGATCAAGATTTAAATACTGAAGAATATGTGAATATTCTCACAGTCTTGATTTTGTGATAATCAGGGTAGGCTATATTAGAAACCATTCATGTGTCCCCAGATGTGGTTTTTCTCTAAGTCTGGTTTTTGGAATGCTGGTGATAAACTATGCCTGATTTATTATATGACCATCCTGTATGGGAAAAGACTGTAACTTTGGGTATCTTTGGTCAACCTTCAGAGATATAACAAGGAGACAGATGTGGCTTGGATTATTGGGCATTCATCTACCATATGGAGGGTATGGGTTGATCCCCATGACCTTCTGGTAAAAATAAAAGAAAGAAAATTATAGGAGGCACATAGGCCAAAGGGCACTGGGCGTGGTTATGCTGCCAGGCCCTGTGAGTGGGTGAGCCGCCAGACTCCATCCACAGGTGCACCGCCAGGCCCCACATGCAGGTGAGCCACCAGGTCCCACAAGCCACACAGCAAGATGATGACATAACATGAAAGTGAAACAAGGGAGAGCCAAGACTAGATGCGCCGAAAAACCAGGAACTAAGGTGGCGCAGGTGGTAGGATGCCTCTCTCACATATCAGAGGTTCTGAAGATCGAATCCCAGTGAAGACAGGAAGAGAAAGATGAGAAGAAGGGGCAGGAAATGGACACAAAGTCACCCAGCGAATGGACATAGAAGCAGCAAATATGGACGGGAGGGAAGGGGGGTATTAAAATGGGTATAAATAAATTAATTAATTAATCATTAAAAAATGTATGGGAGTGGAAGATATGGATTATAGTTAGTACTAATACTTTGATGATGCTTTTTCATGATTTGTTAACAACTGTTTCACAACAATGCAGAATGTTTGTGGGGGAGGTGATATGTGGGAGCCTTCTATGATGTTATGCATGCTTGTTTTGTAAGTTCATGATGTTAACTGAAAACTTAAAATTTATGTATGTTCATGTATGAAAGATATACTTCAATGAATTATTTAGAAAATAAACAAATACTGAAGAATTTCACCCATCACCCAAAAGAGAAAAAACTGACCCAGAAATTCCCTAAGCCCATAAGAAAAATACAATTAAAGGGATGGCCTTGGCTGGCAGATAACTGAAGACCCTGAGATCCAATTTATTTGTTTATTGGCATCACCTCTTTACAAATTAAATAAAGCCAATATACATGAACCTTAACCTTGAGATGACTCTCACCACAAGACCCCTAAGTAACCTAAAATGGCCTATTTAAGTCTTTTGCCTTAGGGCTACCAAATTATTTGAAACCGTTTATTCTGTTCGTTCATGAAAGAAATAGGAAGTGGCTAATACAGTAACATGGGGGAAAATTAAGATCTCTTGCCTATATTAGCTTAAAATATGCCATGGCTCAAGCTTACGCTGCTTATTTAAAAGCAGTAGCAGCAGCTACAAAAATATTGAAGTATCTGCAGAAATAATACTGGGCAATGATGTTTATTTATAAAATCCTTCATGCTGTCCAAAGTCTCCTAAACTCTGAACTTACACAGCAGATATCATTTAGCCAATTGACCTCCTATGAAATTCCATTTACTCTTATCATTTAACTTAGTTCTAAAAGAATCCAATGGCCTTAATCCTGCTACCCCATTGCCTTTGCATAAAGGAGGAGATATATATAACTATGATCTGATTAGCTTTCAATTAATGACTCATCATCTTGACTTACAAGAAATACCATTGCATAGCACTGACCTTTTTCTCTTTGTTGAAGGATCCTACATCTGAGGAATTAAGAGAAAATTTCATGTTGGATATACAATCACAAACTAATTTGAACTGACTGAATAAGGTAGTAACTCAATTGACATTGTCTAAATTAGCAGAACTATACACTCTTACTGGAGCTTGTATATTTAGTTAAAATTTATACTGAAAGCCAATATGATTTTGAAGTTGTCCATGATTTTGGAATGTTTTGGAAACAGATGTATTTCCTTACCTCAACTGGATCCCCTATACAGAACAGGAAATCATATTTCCTCATTCCAACACCATGACTAAAATTGAGGATGACACCAAGAGAACAATATCAGATTTCAAGGTAAATGTTCATGCATACTTCCATGCAAAGACATTTCTAAACACCTTCAAATGAACTTACACAATTTTCTCTTTTTAACTTGTCAATCCCCAATTTAAATGAAATATGCTCGGAGTATGTGAGAATAAAACAAGAAAAGGTGCCTATATCCAAAAAGCCAACTTGGGTAGATAAAGGATGTGTTTTAATTCCAATAAAATAACTATATTTCAAATAATTACATAACCATATTTTAAAAATACATTCCTTCTAATTTGGGTGTAGAGTAATTTCAATATAACTCCTCAGTAACAGGGGAAAAAGAGCTGCAAATAAATCTACACCTGTTTTAAGAGGGTCCATTTACACGGTGGTATGGTTGTAGAATTTCTAAAACTGTGTTATGATTTTAGCATTGTGAAACTGAACAAATGTGTTCATATTGCTGAGATCCAGTTTCCAATGTGGATCAATGGAAAAAGGGAAGGCAGGGAAGAACCCAGAAAACATCAGTATGAAGTGATGATATAAATATTGCTAAATAATGTAGAATCAATGAAATCCCTGGAGCAAAGTTCAAATCTAGGCCAAATATTTTATTTCCTACATACTAAATATGCTTTCTTCTCCTTTTTTCCATGGATGTTATACTTGGGGAAACCTTATTAACTGCTGTTCCAAACTGGCAAAAATTTTAAAACAGAAGTGTCAGCAAGATTCTCCCATCCATCTTCCCCATGGGATCCAAGGCTCCTCTCAATTACAGGTTGAGTGGGCATCTACATCCCAGAATCCTCAGGACTGGAGAATGAACAATGTACCAGGGTTGAATTACTGGTATTCTACAATAAAATAATGATTCTAGCAATGGAAGAACTGATATCATGATGTGGATGCAGTGGCTACTGGTGGTTCTGCGGGAAGGGAGAAGGAAAAGTGGGTGTAATATGAAGGCATTTTTGGGACTTAGGAATTGTCCTGAAAGACATTACAATGACAGACACAGGCCATTATATATCTTGTCATAACTAACATAATTGTGTGGAAGAGAGTGTAAACTACAATATAAACTGTAATCCATGATTAGTGGCAATGCTCCAAAATGTGTTCATCAATTGTATCAAATGTATGACAGTAATGAAGGATGCTGTTAATATGAGAAAATGTGGGAGGGTTAGGAAGTGGGGCATATGGGGATCCCCTGTATTTTTTATGTACATTTATATAATTGAAGTATCTTTTAAAAAATAAAAAGCATAAAACAAAGTGTAATTGCTTATATCCATTGATGGAAGTAGAGATCAATTGATAATTGAATGAATCTGAGTGTGATCCTATGCATTACTCTGGCCAAAAATGCTAACCTTATCTAATCATGAGGAATTAATAGAGAATCCAAAATGAGGGAACATTCCCTCTAGTAACTGTCCCATGTTGTTCAAAAATGCCAGTACCATGAAAAACAAAGACTGAAACCAGTTATAGCAGACTGAAAGAAGTCAGTAACAAACCATAATACTGAGCCTGGACTGTATCCTGCACTGGAAGTGGAGAATGTCTGAAGGGCATTACTGTTACAAGTAAAAAAATGGAATACGGGAATAAAAAACAGCAGAAGCAATATTATCAATATTCTACTTCCCAATTGTAATTCCTGACTTGTGTTAAGTTATTAAAAATTAAACAATCAATTGAAGGTTATTTGAGAGTTCTTTTAAATAACCTTGCAACTTTTCTGTAAGTTTGTCATCATATTATATTTTTTTAAAAAAGGTATATTGGTGTAAAAAAATATCAAAGATTAAGCATGTACATAATGCAATAATTATAAGTTATATTTTGTCATAATTAATATCAAGTCAACATGGTCATAATTTAATGTGAGTCCTTACCTTCTAGAATAAATGTTTCCTACTGCTCAGAGTAGTGGATAAGGCACCATTCTTTGAATTTCTGATTCCCTTGGAAAATCTACTAAAAAAAATGAATACTTTGAATAGATTGGCTGATATGATGATATTCTAGCACTATGAGTTAAATATCTTCAATTCACGGAACCTGAATAATTTTGCAGCATATCAACATAGGGAAGCGATTTCTGCAAAAGGGTTTTCCAGGAACATGAGCTGTACAATATTCCTTGTTCCCAAAACTTTACTTTCACTTCTTATTTAAAATGTTGTTTTAATCACTGGAGGCTTGATACATAAACATTGGGAGATGAAACTCAGGTAACAGGTGTTATTTTGACTGGCAGGTAGAGACTGAACCATGAGATGTAAATATTCTGTGGAAAGAATATTGTACTTAGTTTGAATGATTGATTTTGAGGCCTGGTGTAGACACATAGATGGTGTTTAATTTTGGAATCTTCTACATTTCCTGGCATATTTAAAAATATTTATATTAACAATAGTCAATAAAACACAATAATTATATTTCTATATATTAATTTTATTATTATTTTGGCTTCATATTGGGGAAGGTTTTCAATTGCAGAAGAGCCACACTGTGGCAGGTGAGGATCACTGGTGTGGGGTGTTGGTGGGGAGAAATGAGTGAGGAGGGGTGCACCTGGAACATGCCTCTGTGGAATATGAGGTTGTTCATATGGTTACAGTGTGTTGTTTTGGTGGGTGGAGACCCACACAATAACTTACTGAAAATTGAATTCCCACCCTCTGGAGACTTGCTACATTCTCTAATAGAGTGGCAAAAACTCTAGTGTACATGGACAGCACTTAGTGAACGTGGACAGAACAATATACCAGGCCCATGATATTGATGGTTGTACTTATGAAGCTTGTACTTCTGAAACTGAAACTTTGCTTAGTAGTATATGTTGTCTAAGAGCCTCCTTATTCTCAAATGTGTCCTTTCTCTAAGCCAAACTCAGCATATAAACACACTACCTTCGCGCCAGCATGGGACATGACTCCTGCGGTTAACTCCTTTGCACCAAATGATTATTTCAAAGTGCCAACTAGTGATGCGTTTGGAAAAAGACCTTAACCAAAATGGGGAAAAATTAAATACAAAAGAGTTTATATGGCTAAGAGATTTCAAAGTTAGTCAGGTGACCGTTCCAGAGATTACACTTATGCATATCTCAGGCAGATTTCACAAATTGCCAAAGAAAAGAAAGCCTCAAACAGGGGTGTTTCCATGGGCTCTAGAGACTTCCTGACACAATGGGCAAGCTTGAGGGATGGACAAACATAAAGTGGGAATGCACATATGAACCGGGTATATTTATTATTATTCTAGTAATGAAAGAGCTTGTAACATTTATAAAGGAACTGGTCACGAGTTATTCTGAGGGGACGGAGAGGGAAATTACGTGCAACGTAGGGCATTTTTGGGACATTGGAATTGTATTGCAAGATATTGCAATGATGGATATAAGCCATTATACATTTTGTCAAAACCTATAAAATTGTGTGGTGCAAAGTGTTAACCATTTTATATACTATAGAACCCGGTTAGTAGCAATGATATATTTATTCATCAGTTGTAACAAATGTACCACACTAATGAAAGATGTTGTTAATGGGGAAAAATGTGGGAAGGGTAGGGGTAGAGTATATGGGAATCCCCTATATTTTCAATGTAACGGATATGCAATCTAAAGCTTTTTAAAAAATAAAGGATAAAAATAGCTGTAATTAGTAAGATTCACACTTAAGATCTGTGCATCACCTCTATGTAAGTTCTACCTCAATTAAAAATACTGTTTTCAAAGGATAATAAAAAAAGAGGTCAAGAAATTGATTGGGTTTTAACACTTATATTGCAGAGACTGTAACAAGTGAGGAAATTCATTAACAGGAAGCAATGCTACCAGCTCTGCAGTATGACTAAGGAAAATAATTTCATTATGAATCTTACAAAAAAACTATTTTTATCCATGATATTCATTCTGGAATTAACCCGATGTTCTCTCAAACAATTCATCTATTTTTTTCTAAATTGTTGTAAACATTTTAAATGAATTATATGGCATTTTAATCACAATAAATAAGTACTTTAACTTCAATTCAAAAATTTGAGAGCTTATTGATCTTACAGAGTAAAAGCCTATATCTTCAAAATAAAATTGCCCACTTGGTTTTTATTCATATGGGTTTATTTTCATATCTGTTGCTCCATTTACCAATATTTAATTTGGCTAATATTCATTAAAAACATTCAATGTTTCAAGAATAAAATAGATAATCATGGTGCTTATATGTGACATTCTTATATGTGACAATAAAAAATCTTATTGAATTTGCTACACTGCAATTCATGCCATTAACTCTTATGGTGAAAGATCAAGTTTTATTAAAAAAAAATTTTTCTTGGGAATATCCAGTAGAAAAATGGAATTTTGCCACTATACTTCCAGTAAAGAAATTTATTTTGGAAGAATTAAAGGAAAAGTGCTGAGGAAAAATCTTCTGAATTCTTACAGTTGTAAGTTGAATTCTTACAACTACATCTTCAGAAATGAAATTGATTTCAGTTTCATCACTTTACAGTCAGGGATTATTTATAACATTTATTTTTCTTTTTATATTAGGGGACTACAGTTCTATGTATGGTTTCTCAAAGCATTATGTGAATTGAAACACCAAATTGATTGAATAAATGTATATTCCTGGACTTCTTCAGGGACCCACTGAGTCAGTAATAAAGATATTTTGACAGGAATCTTCATTTATAGGAAAATGCTCAAGTAAATGATACCTCTGTTAATGTTTGCTAACCATTAACCTATAGTCTACAACTGTATGATAAGAGGAATTAAAGGAACATTTAAGTACACCATTATTCTTGTGATAGACGTCGAAGTCATGCCCACCATTGTGAATTTCAGAATGTTTTCAGGGATCTGAGCAATTCTGCCTATGGAATACACCAAAAATTATAATGACAATGTTTTTAAGAGACAAATAGTTGATAGGATATTCAGAATACTTCTAAGACTTAATTTTTTGGGGGAATCCAAAGAGATTAGAGGTGTTTCTTAGTAATAATTCCCTGAGATCATTTTGAGTATACAATGTTGCAATTGACATTATATTTGAAATAAAAGGAAAGCAAAGGACTGATTCCACATTAATTTACGATGCATTAGTCTATGAGAAGAATTCGTCACAGCTTAGCAGAGTTCATTGTGATCTTTATCAAAAACCACAAAATGCAACTATATGTTTTGTTGTCAGAGAAGTTCCCAAGGAAGCAAGATGTTCTGCTTTACTTTCTGGCCATCAAGTAGTAAATAAAACTCTTCCTTGGTATAGAAAAATTTCCACTCTAGTGCAATTGTTGGAATTTTCTCTTTCAATACTTCTGATAACTAAACTTTTTACCAAGTTGTTGAAGAATTGGAATTAATTTAACTTACGAATTTCAAATTTCTGTTGGCAATAGCATAAAATACTATCTGTTTTTAAACAAGTAAAAAATCCTGTAGATACTAAGAAAATTTATGGCAGAAGCCAAAAAAGAATGACATTTAACCACCAATTTCATCACTCATTTTTTTTATTGGTGTTTTTTCTATTTATCCAAAGTGACAATTTGCAGCACTCTCTCAACAGCAAACATGCTCTAAGTTCATAACATACTGATTCCTCACATTTTATCCAAATGTTTATTGCCTTTTCTTCTATCTTCTAAGGCATAAATGTTCATGTGTTTCTTAATGCTTTCAGTTTTCAGTTCTTTGACCTGTATGCCATTGCTCTTCATTTATGTTTTAGATTTAAGTCACTCCAGGATGAGCCATTTCCACTCCCAAACTCAAACAAGCACCCAGTTAATCTCTATGCTAATACTCACTTTTACTATCTGAATAGCAGTTGTTACTACCTAAGCTTATGTTTATTTGCTGGTTTATATACTCTTCATTTTTTCCTAATGAATGCAATCTCCCAGAAAATAGTATTTATAATTCAACCTCATCTCTTAGCTCATTGTCCGGTATATATGTGACACTTACTTATCTTTCCTATAAATAATTGAATTCTGCATCTGTAACTAAATATCCAGCAAAAATATTTTGAACTCTGAAAAAAGATATTTGGTAGTATTTTTTAGAAATTAACTGCAAAAGCATAAGCAGATGACAAATAATCCAAGCAAGATAGGAATATATTTTGCCATGATTACCCCTGAAGTATCCTTTATAAACAAATTCAACTACAAGGCTATACCCATGTAATGTGAGTCTAGTATACCGGAGGGCATTCAATGGACATGAAATTTTGATAGATAATTCAGTAATTTCCTTCTAAATGAGATGTTAAAGATATTTAATTGCATGACCTCAGGATAATACAAGCATTGAACATAGAATTTTTGCTTATCTTCTCTTGCCTTTGTCCATAAGGAAAAAAATAACTTACTTGAAATGTAGGATTAGTCAATACAAGTGGGAGTTCATGATCATGAAAATATATGAATAATGATGTTTATTTTATTGTATTGAGTGTTAGTGATACTAACACAATTTAAAGCAATAGAATTTTGAAATTTTTTCCAAAGAAAAAGCATTTGTCTTGATTCATGTGACAATAAAAGTGAGATGCAAATGTACCTGTGATTAGAGAAAATTTCTTCTTTTAGTTAAGTTATATCTGTCTCCTAGTCAGTTGAGGTTGAAGCTATAATGTCAGGTGAAATTCTTGTAAATATTGGTAACTGATTGCCTATTTTACCTATGAAGCCCTTTTACCTTAAAATATTGAAGAATGAATTTTGGTATATTTGCAGAAGTAGTTTAGAGAGGAAATTGCATGCCTCTTTGTCGATGGAATATTTCTGTCTATCAGTAAAATATTCATGTGGTATAAATTAATTTTGTTTTTTGCATATCTTCCTGCCTTGCCAGGAAATGGAGAGAAACTATTAGCATGGCCAAAGTCACCTTAATGACAGGATTCTTCCTGGTAAGCTTCTCTGATATCCCATAGTCGTAAGTTTACCTGTTGTGCCCTTCCTAGTGATTTACCTGACAGCTCTAATGAATAACTTCCTCATTGAATGAAAAAGCCTATTTGAGAATCAAGTTCTGTTCTATTAAACTAGAACTTAAAGAGTTTGTCAAAATGTAAATGGGAGTTTCTGCTTCTATAGATTTGACTTTAAATCACTACTCACCAAACTTCAGCCTGGCTTTTATAACTCTGGTGATAAACTGTTTAAGTACATAGAGAGAGAGATCTATTTTTAAGCTTTCTTTTCCATGATTTCCTGAAGAGTTTCTTAGCCTCTAGCATATTATATTTCTCTCCAGATTGTCATTCATGAATAAAAAAATTCAGAACAATAACTATAAAGCCCTTGATTAAGAAAGTCTTCTGAAACTGAATAATTTTCATTCCTTTAATGGGAACCAAACTTTAGTGGTCACATCCCAAGTTTGAGGCTCTGTTCCAAACACATTTGGTCAGTAAGAGTCACACTCTGCACCAAAATACTTTTATTTTTATTTTATTTTTTTTAACATATTTTCCTTTCAAAATCAATTCCGGAGCATTTCCTCGTCTTAAATTTAGTAGCTGCTGGACAAAATTGATTTTTATTTTTTCTGTTACTTTTAATCTACATATGATCTTCCTTAATGTATAATGTTAGTACTCAATCACTAGAAAATGTATTTTTTAGGGTTAACAGGATTTTATGTATTTTCTATATAGAAAAATGACATTTATATTCTGATATAAAATTTAAAATATATTGAATCTCTTTTGAATTGGGAAACATTAATGAATAATTCTTGAGTTTATAAACAAAAAAAATCTTTGCTAATTTTATTTCAAAGAAACACCACTAAAAATTTAATTTTTCTCATTGGAAAATAGTATTCTCTCACTTTTCAGGTAAATTTGTATATTTTATTTGATTAGTTTCTTTGATATTACTAATGAATAATTTTCTGACACAGCACTCTTATGCCTCAATATCATTTGCATGCTTAATTATCTCTTCTCCATATGATAAGTTTTAATTCAATTGTTTATGGTATTTTTTATGGTAATTAAGATCTATCTGGGAATACAGTTTGTCTCAAAGATTGGAAATATATTGATACCTAAATTCCCTTGAAATTGAATGAGTGCAAACAACAATAATGAGATATTTCTTGAGATAGTTTCAAAAGTAGAGATAAGAAAGGTAAAGGCAAAAGTGAAAGTTATAATGGCATTTCATGAAAATCTATCAAAATAAATAAAAATCATCATTAAAACATCAATGGAACAAAAGCAGAGGTAGTTTTTAATATGGGAAGACAGATCAGTGTGTCAAGCCCTCAGTGCTGTTGCAAGTAACTATGAATCTTGTCCTTCAACGAGTGAAGCCTAGTGGTCACCATGGGCTCTTAGTGAATGGGGAAGGAGGAATAGAACAGATGGAAGAAGGGGTATTTAGGGGGCAATGGAAGTGTTCTGCTTGATCATGCAATGTTGAATACAGTCCATATTAAAATTCAGCAAAAAATTATAAAAGTGTATGGTCTAAAATGTAAACTATATTGTAAAGCATTGACCATGGTTAGTAGCTATGTTTGAATTTTTGTACATCAGCTGTAACCAAAAGTACCACCTTTAATAAAAAGGTTATTAATATGAGAAGAGGGGAAAGGAGGATGATGCTGTGTATGGTAGTCCCCTATATTTTATATGTGATATAAAACTTTGAAGACAAAACAAAAAATTAAGAAACTGTGGAAGAAATGGAAGAAAAGATCACTGTACATACATGACAACAGATATTACAGTGATGAAATGTAAAATATCAATTTTAAAAAAATATGTCATTGATTTTTAATACCCCAATTTTTAAATTTTAATTTAGTTTTCATTTTTCTAAGTTATTATTTATGTCATTTCTTATGTTTAAACCTATCTTTATTATTTCATTTTCTTATTAATTGTATTTGGCAATATTCTTGGCTTCATTATTTAAGAAATTTTGGACCGCAGAAGATAATGAATATTTTACATAAGCAGGAAATTTTCCTAACATATGAACCCATAATTCCAGGCATATGTATATATACTATACAAACTCTTGTAGATGTTAAACAGGAGACTTTTATAACCATGTTCATTACCACACTACATACAATAGAAAACTAAAAATAACACAAATATTTTTATATAAAATGGATATATGTAGACATATATGTGGTATGGTCATTGAAAAGAATGCTATTAAGTAATTGAACAAAAGGAGTTACTGTTTTACAAATACATGACAATGCAGTGATATAAGTTACTGAGGAGTGCTGTATTCAAAAGGGATTCCAGGGGCAGAAAGAAAAATAGAGTCTGAAATATAAAGGTTGGTAAAAAAATTTTTGTTACCTCAATTAATACACTATCATTCAATTTGACACCTAAGAGCAACACAGTGAGTTCTAAAGTGGTCCTTCTTTCTGTATTTATCCCATATGAATCACTGGGTTTTGATAGATTAATAGGGGGGGAAAAGCCAGAAAATCCTTAAGGGAAAAAGGAAGAGAGTTAAAAAAAATTGTTGTCAGATAAGATGTGTCACAAAACTGAAAAGGATGAGGAAAATGGGACAATGAGTGAGGGGGAGATAACATTAAGAAATCATAGGATCTAGGCAGAAATTTCTGCACAAAAACAAAGAGACAGAGCCAATTAAGATTGTGAGATAAGGAATAGAATACAGGAACCTCACACATGGAGGTGAAACAATTTCACAAAATATGCAAGTCAACAAATTGCAGCATATATTCAAGGGAAGAATCTGAAGATCTGATAAAATCTGTGAGGTTAAAATTGGTCTATTCTAAAGCTAGAGAATAAGTCAGATGAAGTGTTAAAGAAAAGCATTGACACAAAGCCAATTTTATAAAAATACATATATATATTCTCAGACAAGAGGGAGAAATGGACTTTCAGAGTTAACACATCAAGAAAATGAGACATCAGCAAAAGATTTTAAGCCATATAAGAAAAAAGAGGTGATGGCTGAGGCAAAGGAACAAATCAAAGCTGCAGACAAGATACAGGATTAAAAAAATACTAATCAGTGATGTTCATACAAATCTCCTAAATCAAATCAATGCATTGAAGGACAACATGTCTAAAGAGATAAAAGATTTAAGAAGAACCTGGAAAAACTAAAAGAATAATTTAAAAGATTGAATAGAAGAATATCAGAGTTTATGAAATTAAAGACACGATAGATTAGATAAAAATACACTAGAGGAATACCACAGCATATTTGAAATCTTAGAAGAGAGAATCAGCAACATAGAAGACAGAACAGCTGAAAGTAAAAAGAAACAACACAGAGAGAAAAGAATGTGAAGAATTGAGCAGCAGCTCAAGCAGTTTAGTGATAACATTTATTGCAACTACATACTTATCATGAGATTTCTAGAAAGAGGAGATAAGATAAAAATTATAGTAAGAGTTATTCAGGAAATAATGGCCAAAAATTCCCCAGCTCAGAATAAAGACATGAATACACATGCCCAAGAAGTACAGTGGACTCCAATAAGAATAAATGCAAATAGTCTTACCCTAGGTCACATGAAATTCAGATACATCAAATGCCAAAGATAAAGAGAAAATTCTAAAAGTAACAAGAAAGAATCACAGCATCACATAAAAGGGAAGCCCAATAAGATTTAGTGCAGATATCTAATGAAAAGCCATGGAGGTGAGAGCACAGTGGTGTGATGTAAGAAAGATAATGAAAGAGAAAATCTGCCAGCCAGGAATTCACCACTCAGCAAAATTGTCCTTCAAATATGAAGGTGAGTTTAAAATATTCACAGATAAACCAAAACTAAGAGAGTTTGGAAACAAGGATCTGGCTCTGTTTAAAAACACTAAAAAGAGTTCTGCAACCTGAAAGGAAAAGACAAGAGAGAGAGGTTTAGAGGATATTGTAGGAGATTGTTGAAGATGTAGGAGATTTATAACAAACTATTTTTATCCTTGGGTCTAGGCTGAGTCTCTTGCAGACAGTGTATGGATAGCCCATGTTTTTTTATCCATTCTGTTGGACTGTACCATTTGATTGGACAGTTTAATATATTAATATTTCAATGTTATATGAAGGACATTTTTGAAGAATCAATTTATAAAGATGAAATTAGATTAGTGGATATCCAAGGCTGGGGAAGGAACGCTAAGGGTTGTGGAGTCTTTCCTTTTGGAGTAATTTAATTGTTCTAAAATTTTTTAGATGATGAATGCACAACATTGTGATTGTACTAAAAGCCATTTATAAACTTTAGATAGATCATATGGTATGTGAATTTATCTTAATAAAACTGCTTAATAAACAAATAAATAATTGTACAAGAATAACCAGAAACAGAAGGTACGTACAACAGGGGAAACAGAGAGAGATTGAGAGGTGAGGAATTTTCTCATTTGCTTTTTTTTTTTACTATTATGATTATTGAAATAATGAAAATGGTCTAATAATGACTGAAGTGATGAATTATTTATTATGAATTATTTATCAATGTTATTATACCAAATAACATGGTATAGTACCAAATAACTTGTACACTTTGTGATTATAACAAATAACATTGCACACTTTGGATGAATTGTATGTTTTATTAATATGTATCAATAAAATTGATGTGTTTTAAAAACAGACTGAAAAAGAAAATGTGGAAAAATATGTTTCTTAAAAAGAATAACCAAAAAATGATTAGAAATAGTTATACCAATATTGGACAAAAGAGACCTTAATTACAAAAATGTTATTATATACCATTATATACTAATCAGTCAAGCAGGAATGATTAACAGTCATAAATATCTGTGCAGCTAAACATGCTGTGCCAAAATACATGGTAAAATGCTGGCAAAAGAGTAAGAAAAATAGAGGTATCTACGGGAATAGTTGGAGACTTCAGTATGGTACTCCCATGAATTGATAGAACAACTAGACAGATTATCAACAACGAAACAGAAAACTTGAAAAATATATTAAGAGAATTATTCACCACAATGAAATAGGTTTTATTACTGGTATGCAAGTGTGGTTCAACAAAATAAAATCAATTAATATATTACACCACATTAACAAATTGAACGGATTTAAAAACATGAACAGCCTACTTTACAGAAATTGAAAAGTCAGTTACCAAATTTTTGGAAGGGAAATGGGTCCTGAATTGCCAAAAATATCCTAAAAGAAGAGGAGCAAATTCAGAGGACTCATGCTATCTGACCTTGAAGTGTATTGTAGATACACATGTAAAAAACAGCAACAACACAATAAAAAACATGGTATTGGCATAAAGATAGACCCATGGATCAGTAGTATCGAATAGAGAGTTCAGAAATACAGCTGCACCTCTACGGTTAACTGATTTTCAATAAGCCTACCAAGTCCATTTTTCTGGGATAGAATGTTCTCTTCAATAAATGGTGCTGAGAGAACTGGATATTCACAATCAAATGAATGAAAGAGGACCCTATCTCTTGCCCTGTACATATTGGTTCATCATTTGTAACAAATCTACCACAGTAATAAAGATGTTGTTAGTTTGGGAGGGGGAGGGTGTAGGGCATAGGGAATGCCTTATATATATATTTTAAAGATATTTAGATTACGTAAATATTACACAAAAAATACAGGAATTCCCATATGCCCCACTCCCCACACCTCCCACACCCTCCCACACAAACATCCTTCATTAGTGTGGCATATTCATTGCAATTGTAACATTCATGTAATCAAAAGCTTCTTTCAAAAATTATTAAAAAACAAAAATAAATAAAACAATTAAAATTTTTAAAAAAAAAAAAAAAAGGTGAAATGGATCAAAGACCTAAACATAAAATTCCTAAAAGATAATGTAGGGAAACACCATCAAGATTTTGTGGTATGTTCAGGTCTCTTAAATACTCACTCAAAGAATGAACAATGAAATGGAAAAAAAAGATAAATGGGACTTTCTGAAAATAAAACTCTTTTTATCCTCAAAGATTTTTGGAATATGACAAAAATGCACCCAACTCAATTGCAGAAATTATTTGGAAATCACCCATATGACAAGGGTTTAATATCCATGATATATAGGGAACCTACATCTCAATATAAAAAGACTAATGACCCAATTAGCAAATGGGCAAAGGTCTTGAGTAAACATTATTCTAAAGAAGAAATACAAATGGCAAAGAAACACATGACAAAAATGTTCTAAATCTTTTGCTATTAGGAAAATGTATATCAAAGCTAAAATTAGTTGTCATTGCATACATACTAGAAAAGCCCCTATTAAAAAAAAAGAAAACTACAAATCTGGAGAGGATATGGAGAGATAGGGATACTTATTTACTGCTGGTCAGACTAAAGAATGATGCAGAGCCTGTGGAATTCTCTTTGGCAATTTCTAAAGAAGTAAGATACAGATCTGTCATATGACAAAGCCATACAACTATTAGGCATATACCCAGAACTGAGAGCGGGGACATGAACAGACATCTGCACACCAATGTTCATAGTGACAATTGCCAAAAGATGGTAACAAATCAGGTGTCCATCAAATGATGAATGATAAAAGCTGTGGAATATTCACATGATGGAATACTATTCAGGTGTAAGAAGAAATGAAGGTATGAAGCCTATGAAAATTTGCATGAAACTGGAGTACATTATATTGAGCGAAGCAAGCTTTACACAAAAGGACAATATTATATAATTTTGCTATTTTGAATAAAATAGAATGAAAATTTATTGAAGTTAATAGCTAGAATAAACAGAAAATAGATTGTGGTTCTAGAATTGAAAGCTAGGGTTCTATCTGTGCAGATTTATTAAAGTCATTTTCTGTAAATATTTGGAAATGAATAGAAATGTTGAAAACACATTGTAGTGTTTGTAATTAGTATTCTAATTATATGGGTATGAAATGGTTGAAAGGGAATGCTAAGGTCATGTATATCAGTATATGGAAAGCTAAAAAATGAAACATGGGAATGTATAGCATAGGGAACCTTCTCGTGAAAATTGAATATGGTTAATAATCAATATAGAAGAAAGTTTTTCTCTGAAACAGAAATAAATGTATGGTAATGTTATAAGGTTTTAATATCAGGGTGCTATTTTGCTAAAAATAAAATCAAAGCATACTCTGGACATTAGTGTATAGAAATGTATTAATAATTTTCCAGCAATGTTAAAAATAAACAAAAAAAGGAATACTCCAAGTGAAAGGATGTAGACAAAAAACACAACATATTGTTTGATTCTATCTGTACAAAATGTAAATACAAATTAATTATATAGATAGAAATATTTTAGCAGTTATGTATGGCAAAATAAGGATAGAGAGATTGAAAGGTGACTGCTAAGGGTAAGTTTTTTGTTTGTTTCTGTTTTCTGTTTTTCTTTCTTATTTTTTCATATTTTTTTTCTTTTGAAAATGGTATAATATTGACTGAAGTGCAGTATGCACAACTTTGGATTTATACCAAATACCATTGATTGTCCACTTTAGATGGATTGTTTGGTTTATGAATACATCTCAATAAAAGTTTATAAAAAAAATATTAAGCCATTATTAGAAACAGGAAGATATGGTTCAGTCAAAGAAACAAAGTAAAACTCTAGAGGAGATTCAAAATTTGGAACAAATAATCAAAGATGTTCAAACAGAACTCTTAAATCAATTCCAAGAGATTATGGAAATTGTGCAAAAATAGATAAAGTATATTAAGAAGGCAATGTGTCAGCATAAAGAATTTGAAAGTATAAAAAGACTATATAAATTACTGGGATGAAAGGCATCAACACACCTACTAATATACACCAAGATACATACTAACATAAACATACACTGAGACACATACTAATCAGAATGTCGAATGCGAAAGACAAAGATATAATTCTGAAAAGAGCAAAAGAGAAGCAATTCACACATAAAGGGATCTAAAATAAGATTAACTGCTGAGTTTTCATCGAAAGACATGGGGGCAAGAAACAAGTGGTATAATATATTTAAGGTACTGAAATAGAAAAATTGCCAGCCCCCAAATATTTATCTGGTAAAACTGTCCTTCCAAACTGAATGAAAGTTTTAAATATTCACTGATAAACAGATTCTGAGAGAGTCCATGAACCAGAAACTTGCACTAAAAGAAGTACAGCAGGTAGTTCTATGGATTGAAAGGAAAAGGCAGGGGAGAGCGGCTTGGAATTCTGTGAAGAAATGGAGATTATCCTCATGAGTAACCAAAAGTTTAAGTGCAAAATCCAATAATACTGTATACTCAATCTCCAACTCAACTCTTTAATTTTTTATAAGAATCAGAATACAATTGAATAAGAAAAAATCATATTTCCTGGCAACAGATATGAAAAATATAAGTGGCAAATTGGGACATAAAATCAAAAAGAGTTTAAAGAGATAAATATTGGAGCAAAGAACACTTGAAGATAAGTTGGTATCCTTTCAAATCAGTTGTTTATAGATATAAATTGTGTAATATAAACCCCAAGGTAATACAAAGAAAGTATTTAAACATATATCCAGAAAGAGAAGTGAGAAAGGGAGCAATCATATGCATAACAAAATAAAATATAAATTATACATAAAAGAGGTTTTAGTAAAGGAAAAGTAATACAGAAAATATATATGACACCCAATATAAGCTATGGACTACAGATATTAGTAATATGATGATGTTCTTTCAACATTCTTAAGAAATGTGTCAGAACAATGTAAGGTGTTTTTGGTGGGGCTATGTATGAGAGTGAGTGTTCCCATATACCCCTTTATTTTTGACACTTTGCATTAGTGTGGTACCTTTGTCACAATTAATGAAAGAATATCAAAAGAGTACTATTAAGTGCTGTCCATAGTTTGCATTATGTGTATTTTTTCCATATCTAAACTTTTATTAACACCTTGTATTAATGTCATACCTTAGCTATAATTCATGAAAGAACATTCTTATACTTTTACTATTAACCCAATCAAACATCCACAAAAGGGTTCATTAAGTTATACAGTCCCAAGTTTTATATTGTAACATTCATTCTAGTAACATGCAATGACCTAAAAATTTCCCCTGAAACCACATTCACATGTATAATTCTGTGCTTTTAATTACCGGCAAAATAATGTGCTACCATGACCATCATCCATTTCTAAGCATCAGCTCTTCATTGTTTACCTCCCATCTATCCCCCAGTAACCTATATTCTAGATTCTACTTCTATGATTTTCTTATAATTAATTCATATCAGTGAGATCATACAATACCTTTTTTCCCCCTTTTTGTGCCTTGTTTATTACACAGCATAATGTTGTCAATGTTAATCCATGTTGTTACATGCAACAGGACTTAATTCTTTACAGAGCTTAGTAATATTCAATTGCATGTATATACCACATTTTTCTTATTCATTCATCTGTTCATGGACCCATGGGTTACTTCTATCTTTTGGCAATTATGAAAAATGCCACCAATAACATCAGTGTGCAAATATCTGTTCCAGTCCCTGGATTCGAATTCTTCTAGGAATTAGTAGTGGGAGTGCCAGGTAATATGATAATTCTATCGTTAACTTCCTGAGGAACTGCCAATCTGTCTTCTAAATGAATTTCTTCTTTCCCTTTTTAATTATGTTGCACATTGCATTATAAGGCAACAATTGAATATGATTAATATGCAACAAAATATTTCTGAATTTTGAATGGCACATTTATTTATTCAATATCATACAACATCATTTTATGGTCATTAATCCCAATAATAACATTTATGAACAAAACAATACAAACCCAGAAAGTTTTATTGTTCCAGAATTTGTAATTTTTAGTTGTACTTGATGTAGTATTATCAAATTTAATGATCATTTGGGTTCATTAGTCTGCTTTATTAAGCATTGAGAAAAATATTATATCAGCTCAATAATTATCCCAAGTTGATCTCTGAATTTTAAGTAGAATTTATGAAATGTATTTGAAATTATTGCATCAAATTATTAATTTAAAGTTGCTGATACATTTTTCTCATCGTTTTGGTGAATAGGTTTATTTTATATATGAAAATGGAATGATTAAGACATTTAGACCCAATTCTCCTTTCCTGGATTGGAGGTAAACGTGACCTATTTTGCCATATTTTAAAGAAGAAGGTTTCCAATGTTTACTATAGTAGAAAGTGAAGATTATAATTGCAAGTTGTAAAAGAAACATGAGATGATATGTAGAAATATGCAGGTGGGAGGATGAAGCAGTTGTCATATTGGACGATAAGCTGGGATGAGAAAGAAAAATTTCAAGCTTTTTATCTCTGTATTTTTCTTCTGTTAAGTGACATCTATTTTCCCATCCTTTTGTGTTTGACAGTTTGGGATTTATTTAGTTTAGTAAATAGTATCCTTACATAAGACAAAAATAGAAGCTCCCAAGTATTATGAAATATATAAGTACAACAGATGGAAAGGATTTTGGAACAAACTGGCATTGGTTCATTTGGATTCTGACAGCTACAGATTTGAAATGAATTATCAATATTCACAATAAATAAAGCAGGAATATCAATACTAGTGTAAGTATTGATACTGCATACACATCTGCCTGCTTCAGAGAATAATTCATTTTCTTCTCTTCCAGTTTTCCAATTTAAGGATAAATCCTTCTTTTCATAGACAATAAACATGAAGTATATACAGAAAGGGTTTCTGGTAAATGTATTTTCCAGTTTCTGTCTGCCAATTAATTGAGTAATGAGATTTTGTTGTAATGTAATATGTGAAAATAGATCCTTATGTTAGAAATGGTGCCATTTGTAGAGGAAATTATGTTTATTTAATGTAAAAGAATCTTGAATAGAAAATTCTTCTCTCTCCAGTATTTCCATGGAGCACAAAAATAAAAAACCTTGAGTTTTCTTCAATAAAATTCTAAAATATTTTCACTAATTCTATTTTAAAACCTAATGATGCCTAATTGCTAAATAAATAAATCTGGATTTAAGAGAAAAAGATCATATTAATTCCAAAGATTGCTTTCACATTCTACTCTGCTTTAGTAACTATAGTGCTGATATTCTTTTGCTTTTTAGATACTTGTTAGTTCTTTCAAACCAAGTCTATGTGGGAAATAATACATGGGATCATTTCTAAATATAGGATTGCTGTAATGATCTTGGCATGTGTGAATACATATTCCAACTGCTAATTCTTGCAGTATTTGTATTTTATCACTATATTTTTAAAAGTTCTTAAAGTACAGAAATTTTTTTGACGTATAAATTGAATCCTATATACATTGAGATGTTTAATTCTGTAACAAAGCTAAACTTTTAGAATTCTTACAGAGTATCCCCTGGCCCTAATATAGAGAAAAATTTTAGGGATCATTTTGGGATTAGAAGGCTCAGAGATATTTAAAAATATATGATAACATAAATGTACAAAAAATAACAATGTTGCTGCATATTTCAAACAAAAAACAACAGGGAAAATTTTTACATATATTAATCCTGAGCTGTTTTTTTTTGTTTTTGTATATATATGTATATATATAATACATATTTGTATATATATATGCTTATTTTTAAATGGGTGGTCTGATAGTCAATAAATTGATGGAGTCACATATTCTGTGTAATTAAATGTTTCTCCTTAAACAGGTTTTTAATTTGTTTATTTGATGATACCAGCAGAAAATTAAAACTAAACGTAATAGATAAATTCATACTACTCTAAACTAATCCATAAAATTCAGAAACTCATCCTCATATTGTATAACATTCAGTGTCTCCCATGCACCTGGCACTTTTCCACATGAGGTTTGCATTATTCAATTATCTTTATCCTTACAAAATCCTATAAATGACATGCTCTTATCATCTCAGTTTTGTAGATGAAGAACTGAAGGAAAGAAAAGTTTAGTCACATGTCTTAAGTCACTAAAAGTGGTGAAGCCAGGGAGGAAATCCACTCACTCTGGAATCAAGGCCACAGCTGTTGAATTCTGCCCTGGGATTTGACCACAGCAATTTTCAAGTTCTCAGATGGAGCTACCTGGTAAATAAATGATTATGGGACTGATTGATATTTTTGTTTCCTTAATACCAAGAGAATACACTTATTTAATTTGCATGTTTGAAGGACAATGTAATAATTGTGCTTGGCCTACGTAAGGGAATACAGGGACAGACAAGGGACATTTTCCCTGAGGATAGTGCAGGTAGTATTGTAAACTGGCCCAAACCTCTGAGGCAGAGTATTTCTTGTTGTATTTGACCTCCTTAGTTCATTGGTACTATAGGGCCCTGAAAGCATAGGATGAAGAAACTTTCTGGATACATTTCGGTGCAACACTTTTATATAAATAGATCTCTGTTGATATCTTGAGGAAATATATAAAAGGTAAGATAGTCTATATCGAGGTCTTACATTTAAGCCAAAAAAATTCAGTTAAATAATAGGTATGATTATGATATTCTTTTGTGAGTAGTTATTTCATTTAACATTATCATGCTTGTTTTGCAATACAGCTACAAGTAATCTTATAGGATTATCAGTTCTAATCTTTGTCAGTTTAAATATAAGTGAAATTTATGAGCACTTAAATACTAGTTTTATTTTTATTTGTCACGTGTCTGATACTAGACTTCTTTCAGAGATTCTTTAATAACAAGAGAACAAACATTGTCTCAAACAATATTAGTATAATAGCAATATAGCATTAATATATAATCTTGAATATATTTAAAAGAGACAGTTCAAGAGTTTTAATATTAATGAATTGATATATTTATTTGTCTGTGTAGTGATAATTTTGACTTTATTAAATTACAAAATTCCATAAAATTTTTATATATTTACATGGGGAAAACACATTAGGCAAAAATAGATTTTCACTCCCAGGAGTATTTAAGCATGAGTGAAAAGGTATTTGACAGATTTATTATACATAGAAATTTTAGGAGTACAAGTTATCCAGCTGAAATATTAATGGATAGGCCTTTGAGCCATTCATATCTAAGATTCTACTAGTTACTTCAAATGAATAAATTGACTCTTCATATTAAAGAATACTTTGTTTTAAAAAGTATTAGTAAGAACAAATTAAATAATACATTGTAAGAAAATAAACTTTTCACCATATTATGAATCATTATATGAAATACCATTTGTGAAAATCACTTGAAAATAAAAGGTAACATTTTATGTTAATGCTAAAATCACAGTGTGTGATTATGTCTACCTCCTTACTTATGGAATTGTACTTCAGTGCCATTAACAAAAACAAAATATTTATTTCCTTAAAGCTTGTCACTCTAGGGAATCATATATAAAGTTATTTTTTTGGTAATCAAAGAATATTAGGCAATTTGGAATAATCAAAAGGAAAATAATTTTTGACTGTGAAAAGTCTCTGCATGGTTCTGTAAAACCAGATCGTGGAAGGAAGAATATCACACTAAGGGAAGATTAAATATATAGCAAGAAAGCCTTTGAAATGCTAACAATTATATTTTCCTTAGATCTTACCTAGTTTATATCTGCAAATATTTAGTTGGCACAGGTACTGCCTATTTAGAATGACCTACTTCTTTGTTTCACTGTTGCTTTGATTTTTAAATTGAAAAACTGTTACTCTTACCCTTCTTTACTTTGATACCAAAGGCAACCAATTTCAAAAATATCAGTAGGAAAGACACAATATAGAAGAAATTCCAAATAAATCCTGAATCAATGATTTTTTTTTCCTTTGAATTGACTTCTATGAAATGCATTAATAAATTAAATAATTACTCAATGTCTAACAGTCAACAGGAAAAAAAACTCTGAAATAGACATTGTGCTTATTGTTATTTTTAAAATATTACGTTTTACATTTTAGTCTTTTAATAGAATTTATAAAACCTGATTTTGAAGTAAAATATTGCACTATTAAAATACAATTCAGAACTCATATATATTTAGCACTGAAAAGTTTCCATGAGACTAAGCCAAAGTAATGAATGCACAGTGTTTTGAACTACTTTATCTGAACAGTTAATTTTTTTCTGCTAATAATTTTTGGAGAATTAGTAGCAGATATATAGGTTTAAATCCTTTGAAATAAACATATATAATGTGATGCAGTATTCTTATAACCAAAAGTTTGTACCTGATAGGGGGATAATGTCAATTGTGTATAATTGTATGAAATTTCCTAGACAGAGCATCATATTAAATGGGAATGCTTCCAACCATAAGAAGCAACTCACTAAATTGACTAAAGTGGGTATTGATATTTATGTTTTGTGTAAGTGTTGGGAAATTTTCAGGCATTATTTTATCAAATATTCTTTCCGCGACTTTTCCATTCTCTTCTCCTTCTGGGACACTGATAATACATATATTTGTACATTTTATACTTTAATTCAATTCCCTGATATCTTTTTAATTTTTTCCATTTTTTTTCTGTTTGATTTCCTATCAATTCATGTTCAGATACATTGTTTTCTACTTCATCCTCCCACCATATCAAATCTGCATTTAAATGCCTTTATGGTATTTATTTATTTATTGTTTTAGTTAGGCCAGTAAAAAGAATTTTTTGGGAAATGGGGGCTAAGAACAGAGCTTGCTGATAAACGGGGAAGAATGAGGGAAATTTGCACTGAGAATTGTTGTGGGCTCCTCTAAGCAGAGAAAGCAGGCTTTGGCTTGTGAAGTCGACTTATAAACAATTAATTATTTCTACTCTTATCAATTCTAAGGGGAGCGACCCCAGCTGTTATTAGTTACTCCATCAATGGTGAGGGCCAATGGTGAGGCAATTTTGGAATATCCAGGGACTGCCCTCAATCCCAGAATGGACCTTAAGATAAACATAAAGGTCTTGGCAGGGTCTTGCAGCCACGTTGTCTGTCAGCCATGTTGTCTGTTGGCCGTGTTGTGGCTTGTCTTCCCCTGTACTAACTTGACTCAACCCCCACCACCCCGCCCCACACAGTTCATACCCTTATTCTTAAGGGGATGCAGAAGAACAATGGTCATTCTTCTGTAGTTACTTCCTGTTGGTTAGGGTGGTTGTCCCTGCCTGATAAGGTGTAAACCTCTCTGGCTATTCTGTTGAAGTTGAGGGAAGCATCTGGTTGGAACTGGATGAAATCCCTACATGACAAGTAGGCATTGATTCTGTAAGAAATAAACTTAATTAGAATTTTGAAGGTGCATGGTCCCACTAAAAAGATAACATTATATGTATTAAATCTCTAAGATGTTGAAGTTGTAAGTTTGTGTTTAATGAAATTAAGTTAAAGAAGGAAATGTAGATCTGCTCTCTCTTAAATGGATAAAGTAAACCTCTTGGTTGCTAATTGTAACTTAATAAACGTATTTTAAGGTAACATAATGAGTCTAGGTGATTAGAGTTAATTATACAGAGTTTATAAAAGCATCTTCTAAACTGAAGTTATTTAAAGGCTAATTGAGATATTCGTTATTACCTAGAAATCTAAATTTATATTAATAGGAAAAAGTAACTTCATAACAGGGAAACCTGTCATTGTCTACCTAAATCTGTACGTTAAAGTGGTGGTAAGGAAAGATAATCTTGATTCCATTGAGAATCCTCAGTTTTCATAAAAAATATGAAAGTAGTTTTTCCTGTACTGCTAAAGTAAAATACCTGTTGATATCATCATGGTAAAGGTATAGAAGTATCAAGCAAAATACTCAAAAGTTAAGTTCACTTGATATGTTAGTAATTCATTGGAAGTATTTAGCAAGATTAAAAGATAAAGATTAAAAGAGATAGACTTCAGTATTGTCAAACTCTCTTGTGTATTCAAATCAGGCCCAAGTACACTGCATGTTGCCTCTCTATTTGAATTATTGGCTAGGTTTGTCAGTGACACTTAAAACCATAAAACTGTCTACTACATCTCTGAAAATGCTCATGAAGTGAATGGAGAGTACAATGCAGTTCTGGACTCCTGCAGCAGCCAGCAATGTCTGGATATGGCCATATGTGCAATGTACATTGCTTCAAGACTGGCTCTGTGCATAGTGCTGAAGGGCACTTTGCACCAGGATGGTGAAATAGTGAGGCCTACTGTAGCAGTTTGATAATATTTATTAATTCCAAAAATAGATATTGGTTTATGTTTGTAAAACTGGTCTGTTTCTGTAGGTGATTAAATTATGATTAGGGCTTTGATTGGGCCACATCAGTAAGACATTGAGTCCCCACCACCTTTGTGGGTAGGGACTCAAAGGAAAACCACACTATAGAAAAGGGAGGTTGGAGTTTTTTGCTAGAGCTTTGAGCTGGAGCACTGGGAAATAAACATGCAGGAGAAGAACATAGAGGAATAGAGATGGCCCCATAGACATAGCAGAACTCCAAGGAAGCAAGAGAGCATGATAGTCTTCAGCTGACCCTGTGGAGAGAACAGAGAAGGTGAGCATAGGGAAGAATGATGCCTGGGAGAGAGTTGAGACTTATCCAAGCAACAGCTGAGATTGTAAGAAGCTTGAACCATAGAGCCTTGGGAAGAGGAAGAAGACTGAACTTTCACAGATATTGCCTGCCATCTTGCATCAACATGTGGCAACAGATGCTGGGTGAGAAAGTACCTCTTATGGTACCTTGAGTTGGCCTGTTTAGGGTCTTGTGACTGTAAGATTCTACCCCAAATAAATACCCTTTATAAAAATCATCAGATTTCTGGTATTTTGCATGAGGACCACATTGGCTGACTAATACACAATTTGGTACCAGAGAGAGGGGTAGTGCTTTACAATTACCAAAATCCTGGAACAGTTTTATAAATGGGTAAGTTGTATTTTTTGGAGAAATTCTGAGATATTTGATAGAAAAGGCCTAGAGTTCTTTGAAGAGACTTTTTATGGTGCCTAAGAAGTAAATGATGAAACTATTTTTGGAAACTGGAAGAAAGGCAGTCCATGTTTTAAAGTTGCAGAGAACTTAGAAAGATTAACTCCTGATGTTTTATTGAAGGCAGAGTTTGAAAATGGTGAGCCTGGGCACTTAGCTGAAGAATTTTCCAAAGTAAATCCAGAGAATGTGGCTTGGCTTATCCTTATAGCAAAATGCTAGACAAACAAGGTAAGCTGAGGACTGAATTGTTGGGCACAAAGAAACCAGTAACTGATTCTGGAAATTCCAAGCCTCTGGAAACCAAATCCCCAGATGATAGTACCCCATTTAAGGACTTAACTAAACTTGGAATGTATAATTCAGCATTAAAAATGAAGTTATCTATGAAAGACTTGGGGAAGTCCTACATCTGATGTCTTGGACCCTCGTTTCTTGCATGCTAAACCAACAAGATTTTTGAGAGAGCTGTATGAACATACACACTGTCAGCTTGGACTAAAAGGTACATGGAAGGTAGAGATTGAAGGGGTAACAAATTCAAGAGGAAAACCATAGAAGCTGAGATTTGGAATTAAGAAATCTCCTTGGCTAAGAAAAGAACCACACAGTGGGGGTGATTTTGCCCTGGCTGTTGAAGAGGGTGGGATTCCAACTTAATGTTCAAGGAAAGTTTTGCCAATCCAGAGTAGAGAGAGATTGTAGCACATTCCCTGGGGATTAGGGAGTTTGACATTAATGCCCCATAGTTTTGAGAAGGGCAGCCCTGTTCTCCATAGGTTAGGGAAGTCTAGGTCACCAACTCATTTTTCTGAGAGGGTTGGGCCATCATGCCAAAGATTATGGAGTGTGTTGTCTTCACTTGTCTGTACTAGGGGGGTTATGACTCTAACCCAAAGATTGGGTAAATTGTAGCCATCTCCACAATGATCTTGGAGGGTGAGGTCTGGAGGGTGGTCACCACCCAGATGCTTGATGAGAATGGAACCAAAAAAATGGCCATTGGGCAAGTCTGCAGAAATAGTGTGTCCCCATCTGGCCCCAGGGTGAAGAAAACATCATCTTAAGAATGACTCTCAGACTTTGATATCTTATGAAGTATGCCCTGCAGGTTTACTGAAATGTAGAGGACATGTAATTCATATTTCCTTCCCAATTTCTCCTTATGGTAATGAAAATGTTTATCCATTGTCTGTCTCTTTGTATATTGGAAACAGATAAGGATTTTCTAAGTTTCATAGGTCTACAGTCAGACAGGACTTTGCCCCAAGACAAAACGTATTTCTTCAGCTGATTGTGATGTGATTTTGTACTTAGAATCATACTGATTTAAGTTTTTTTTTGAGCATTGCAATGAATTTTTGGAATTCAGAGAGTGAAGTATAGCAGTTTGGCATTGTTTTTGAATTCCAAAAATAGATATTGGTTCATGTTTGTAAAACTGGTCTGTTCCTGTAGGGGATTAAATTATTATTAGGGCTTTGATTGGACCATGTCAGTAGGGTGTTGAGTCCCTGCCCCTTTCGTGGGTGGGGACTCACAGAAAAACTTCAGCACAGAGAAGGGAGGTTGGAGTTTTGATGCTGGAGTTTTGAGCTGAAACCCCAGGAGGTAAACACACAAGATAAGAACACAGAGGAATAGAGTTGGCTCCATAGACATGGCAGAGATCCCAGGAAGCAAGACAGCCTGTTAATCTACAGCTGACCTTTTGGAGAGATAAAAGCAGTTGAGCCTGGAGAGGAATGATCCCTAGGAAATAGAGGAGACTTACCCCAGGCTACAGCTGAGAATATAAGAAGCTGGAAAGAAGAAGAAGACTGAATCTTCACCGAATCAGTCTGCTATCACCTGCTAGCAGAATCACCTGCTATCTTGAATCAAAATGTGGCAACAGACTCTGGATGAGTAAATACCTCTTATGGTACCTTGAGTTGGACGGTTTAGGGCCTTGTGACTGTAAGCTTTTACCCCTCAAAACACCCTTTATAAAAACCAAAAGATTTCTGGTATTTTGCATCAGCACCACTTTGGCTAACTAATACACCTACTTTCCTAACTTCTCTCTAGGGTCAACAGTGCAGCAGCATGCTGGATGTGTGAAGGGTGTAACAAGTGGAGCAATGAATAACATAATGATTTAAGTAGAACTTAAATACAATTGACATTATAGCTTGCTCCCATGGAAAGATAATATATATGTTATTGCAAATCTGGAGTTTAGATCTATTAAATTGCAGTTCAGAGAGAACCTTATGCATTGATTAGTGCATGAATTAGTATTAAATACTGTATTTTTATTTCTCTTATTCTAGATATATGACTGATGATTATAGTGATATCTTTTCTATTCTGGATCATATGCAGAGGGATATTGGAAATGTTAAAAGTCCTGGTATACTTAATTCATTTTCTAAGTAGTTAATGGATGGCCTATAAGATAAAGGCAAGGTAACCTTAATAACTGTATTTATTTTGCTTGCCATATGCCTGTCTTGTCATTGCCTATACTGTCTTTGTGAATTTAAGTCTAGAGCAGTGCATCTCTGCATACCTCTCCTAGCTATCCTAAACATAACCATTGATGTGAGAGCTGGGGTTGGCAATTTATACCCAAATCCAGCAGGTCTATGCAATCCCTTCCTAAAATTAACCAACAGCATAAAATAACTCAAGCAAGGATCCTGTTTCCCATCAACTTTGGGAGCATGCAGCCTTTGAAGGAAACTGGCCTTTCTCACTCTTGTGGTCCAGTATGTCATAGTTGACCTGCTTTTAAAGGCCTGATCAACACAGTCTTTATCCTTTAAGTGGGAACATGTATCTTCCAAATCATAATATATTTTTAATATATTTTATTGAAGTATATTATTCATACATGAACATGCATAAACAATGTTATAGTAAGAATTGTGAACTTACAAAATGAACATACATAACATCATACAGAAGTACCATCTATCAGCCTTCCACCAACACTTTGAATTGTTGTGAAACATTTGTTACAAACTATGCAAGAGCATCATCAAAATATAACTACAAATTATAGTCCCTATTTTACATTTGGTGTATTTTCCCCCCAACCCACCCTATTTTTTTTTAATATATATTTTTACAGAGGTTGTGAACTTGCAAAACAATCCTACACATGTGCAGATTTCCTATACACCACCCCTTCACCAACAAACCACACCATGCTGGAGCATTTGTTACAGATTATGAAATAATATCATCAGAAAATTACCACCAACCATGATCCAAAGAGTACATTTGGCATACTTTTTCCATATACCTCCATTATCAACACAGTACATCTTTGGCATTGATGTAAGAATATTATAGTATTGCTGTTAACCACAGTCTATAGGTCAAATAAGTTGTAGTTTTCCCATGCTCCTCCACATTTCCACCTCCCTGTAATAGTGATGCACATCTACTCTAGCTCACAGAAGGACATTCTTATATTTGTACCCTCAACTACTATTCTCATTCATCTCTGGATTCACTGTGTCATTCAGTCCCTAGATTATTCTTTAGCTTTCGTTCAATTGACATTTATTTCCTCAGATTACCCATTTCAGCCACAATCCCATTCATAAACCAGTTGCTATTCACTTTAACGTGTTACTATCAACTCTATCCATTTCTACACTTTTACAGTTAATTTAAAGCTTCTACATATATTAAGCATCAGCAGTTCTTCTCAATCTCCTAGTACCTCCTAATAACCTAAACTCTACGTTTTAACCTCATGTGTTTATTCTCTGTATTTAATTCAAAATAATGAGACCATGCAGTATTTGTCCTTTGGTGTCTGGCTTACTTCTTTTAGCATAATGTCTTCAAGATTCATCCATGTTATCACATGTGTCCCAATTTCATTTCTTCTTACTGCAGCATAGTATTCGATAGTATGTATATATCAGATTTTCTTTATCCATTCATTGGTTGATGGACACTTGGGTGGTTTCCAACTTGGGCAATTGTGAATAACACTGGTATGAACATCAGTGTGCAGATTTCCGTTCATGTCATAGTTTTTAGTTCTTCTGGGTATGATCTTAGTAAAAGAATTGTTGGATCATATGGCAGGTCTATATTTAGCTTCCTGAGGAACTTCCAGACTGTCTTCTACAGAGGCTGCACCACTTTATACTCCCATTAACAGTGAAGCTGTGTTCCTATTTCTCGACATCCTCTCCAGCACTTATTATTGTCTGTTTTTTTAAATAATGGCCATTTTATATGGTGTTAGATGATATCTCATTATTGTTTTAATTTGCATTTCCCTAATAGCTAGTGATATGGAACATATTTTCATGTGCTTTTTGGCCATTTGTATTTCCTCTTTGGAGAAATGTCTATTTAAATCTTTTGCCCATTTTTAAATTGTATTGCTTGCTCTCTAATTGTTGAGTTGAATGATCTCTTTATATAGAATGGAAATCAAACCCTTATAAAATATGTGGTTTCCCAAAATTTTCTCCCATTGATTGGGCTGCATTTTCAACTTCTTGATGAAGTCCTGTGAATCACAGAAGTATTTAAGTTTGAGGAGGTTCCATTTATCCATATTCTCTTTCATTGATCATGTTTTTAGTGTAAGGTTTAAGAATCCACCTCCTACCACTAGTTCTTTAAGATGTTTCCCTATATTTTCTTCTAGGAGCTTTATTGTACTTGCTTTTATATTTAGGCCTTTAATCCATTTTGAGTTAAATTTTGTATAAGGTGTGAGAGAGGGGACGTCTTTCTTTCTTTTGGCTATGATTATCCAGTTCTCCCAGCACCATTTGTTTAATAAACTGTTCTTTCCCAGCTGGGTAGGTTTGACAGGCTTGTCAAAAATCACTTGGCCATAGATGTGAGGGTCTGTTTCTGAACCATCAATCCATTTCCATTAGTCTATGTGTCTATCTTTATGCCAGTACCATGCTATTTTTACTGCTGTAGCTAGGTAATATGATTTAAAGTCTGGAAGTGTGAGTCATCCAACTTCACTTATCCTTTTTAAGATGTTTCTGGCTTTTTGTGGCCTCTTACCCTTCCAGATAAATTTGATACTTGTATTTTCCATTTGTTTAAAAAATGCTGGTGGAATTTTTTAAAAATAATTATTCATTTATTTTTTTAAAAGGTACTTAGATTACATAAATGTTACACAAAACTTTTAGGGATTCCCATATGCCCCACCTCCCACACCTCCCACAACCTCCCACATAAACATCCTTCATTAGTGTGGCATATCACCTGCAATGGGTATACATATCCTGGGGCTTTGCCATTAAGCATGGACATAGTTCACCTTGTAGACCACACTCTCTCCCACACAGTTCTGCATGTTATATGATGATATAAAATGACCTGTATCTGTCTTTGCAATGTCACTCAGAACAATTTCCAAGTCCTGAAAAAGCCCCTGTATTACAACTGCTTTTCCCTCTCTCTGCCCCCAGAGCATCCAGTGGCCACGGGCTCCACATTACTGTTGTAATTTCTTCCATTGCTTGAATCACAATATGTGATTCAATGTAGAATTATTTTTGGAATTGCATTTAATTTTGTATATCAATTTGGGAAGAATTGACATCTTAATGTTATTTAGTCTTCCAGTCCATGAGCATGGAATATTCTTCCAAATATTTAGGTCTTTCTGGATTTCTTTTAGCAATGCATTATAGTTTTCTGAATACAAGTGCTTTACATGCTTGGTTAAGTTTATTGTTATATATTTGATTGTTTTATTTGCTATCATAAATGGAATTTTTTCCCAGTCTTCCTTCTCAGATTGTGCATTACTAGTGTATAGAAACACCACTGATTTTTGCTTAGTGATCTTGTATACTGACACTCTACTGAATTCACTTATTAGCTCTAGCAACGTTGTTGTAGATTTTTCAGGACTTTCTAGATATATAATCATATCGTCTGTGAATAGTGAAAGTTTTAATTCTTCGTTTTGATTTGGAAGACTGTTTTTTTTTTTCTTTTTCTTGCCTGGTTGCTCTAGCTAGAGCATCTAGCACTATAATGTACAACAGTGGTGACAATGGGCATCCTTGTGTTTTCCCTGATCTCAATGTGAAAACTTTCAGTCTTTCACCACTGAGTACAATGTTAGCTGTGGGTTTTTCATATATTGCCTTTATCATGTTGAGAAAGTTTCCTTCAATTCGTATTTTTTTTTACAGTATTTTCATCAAGAAGGGATGCTGTACTTTGTCAAATGCCTTTTCTGCATCAATCAATAAGATCATGTGATGTTTCTTCTTTGATTCATTAATGTTATGTATTATGCTGATTGATTTTCTTGTGTTGAATCAGCCTTGCATGCCTAGAATAAAATCCACATGACCATGATGAATAATTATTTTAATGTGTTGTTGGATTCGATTTTAAACTATTTTATTGAAGATTTTTGCATCTGTATTCATTAGAGAAATGGGTCTGAAATTGTTATTTTTTTTTTCATGATATCTTTATCTGGCTTTGGTATTAGTGTGAAATTGGCTTCATAGAATGAGTTTGTAGCATTCCTTCTTGTTCAATTTTTTGGAAGACCTTGAGTAAGATTGGTATCAAATCTTTGAATGCTTGGTAGAATTCACCTGTGAAACCATCTAGTCCTGGGCTTTTCATTTGGGGGAGCTGTTTGATCACTGTTTCCAACTTTTTGCTTGTGATTATATTGTTGAGGTCTCCTACTTTTTCTAGGGTCAGTGTATTTTCCGCATTGCTAGGAATTTTTCCATTTCATCTATGTTGTCTAGTTTTTTTGGCATAAAGTTGTTCATATTATCCTCTTAAGAACTCTCTTACTTCTGTGGGGTCTCTATTAATGTTCCCATTTTCATTTTTTATTTCAGTTATTTGCATCTTCTCTCTTTTTTTCTTAGTCTACTATGGGTTTGTTGATTTTGTTAATCTTCTTGAACAACCAACTTTTGGTTTTGTTATTTCTCTCTATTGTTATTTTTTGTGTTGTTGTTCTCAAGTTCATTTATTTCTGCTCTAATCTTTGTTATTTCATTCCTTCTACTTGCTTTGGGATTAGTTTGCTGTTCTTTTTCTAGTTCCTCCAGCTGTGTAAATCGTTCATTGATTTTAGATCTTTCTTCTTTTTTCATGCAAGCATTGAGGCTATAAATTTTCTTCTCAACACTGCCTTCACTGCATCCCATAGTTTCTGATATGTTGTATTCTCATTTTCATTCATCTACAAATATTTATTGATTTTTCTTGAAATTTCTTCTTTGACCCATGAATTATTTAAGTGTGTTTTTTAAAATCTCCATAAGTATGTGAATTTTTCCTTTTTCTGTGGCTTGTTGATTTCCAACTTTATTCCATTATAATTAGAGAAGTGCTTTGTAAAATTTTGATTTTTGTTAAATTTATTGATATCTACTTTGTGACCTAATATATGATCTATTCTGGAGAAAGTTCCTTGAGCACTTGAAAATTTTTATTTTCTTCTGTTTGGGGGTGCAAAGTTCCGTATATGTCTATTAGTTTTAGTCCATATATCATATTATTCAAGCTCTCTGTTTCTTTATTGATCCTTTGCCCAGGTGTTCTATCCAAATGTTGAGAGTGGCATTGAAGAATCCAACAATTATTGTAGAAATCTCTATTTCTTCCTTCAGTTTTGCCAGTGTTTACCCCATGTATCTTGGGGCATCCTGGTTAGGAAAATATACATTTATATTGTTATTTCTTCCTGGTGAATCATTCCTTTTATCAACATGTAATGTCCTTCCTGGTCTCTAATATTGTTTTGCTTTTAAAGTCTATATCATCTGATATAAGTGTAGCTACCCCAACTTTTTTTGGGTTACTGCATGTGTGGAATATCTTTTCCCAAACTTTCAGTTTCCATCTATTGGCATCCTTGGGTCTAAAGTGAGTCTCTTGTAGACATTATATATATGGCTTATATTTTCTTATCCTTTCTGCCAGTCTGAGGCTTTTGATTGGGGACTTTACTCTATTAACATTCAATGTTATTACTAAAAATATGATATTATTTCATCAATTTTAATCTTTGCTTTTTATCTGTGATTTTATTTTTGACAATTTTAATTACTCTTACTGAAACAGTCATCATTTCTAGACTCTCTTCCAAGCCTCTCTCTCTTGCATTTTCTTTACAGACTGTAACACTCCCTTTAGTATTTCCTGCAAAGCTGGTCTTTTTGTTATAAAGTCTTTTAGTTTTTGTTTATTTGTGAATATTCTAAACTCACCCTCATTTTTGAAAGATAATCTTGGTGGATATAAAATTCTTCGCTGGCAGTTTTTCTCTTGCAGTATCTTAGACATGTCATATCACTGCCTTCTTGCCTCCATGGTTTCAGATGAGAAATCAGCACTTAATCTTATTGGGCATCCCTTAAATGTTATGCACTGCTTTTCTGTGGCTGCTCTCAGAATACTCGCTTTGTCTTTAGCATTTGAGATTCTGATTAGTATGTGTCTTAGAGTTGCTTTATTCAGATTTATTTGGATGGGTGTACACTGTGCTTCTTGAACATGGATATCTATGTCCTTCAATTGGGTCAGGAAATTTCCAACGATTATTTCTTCAAATATTCCTTCTGTCCATTTCCATTCTCTTCTCCTTCTGGGACCACCATGACACATATGTTGCATGCCTATTGCTGTCATTTAGTTCCCTGAGATCCTGTTCATTTCTTTCCATTCTTTTCTTCATCTGTTCTTTTGTATGTTCATTTTAGGAGGCCGTGTCTTCAAGCTTACCAATCCTTTGTTCTGCTTTGTGAAATCTGTTGTTATAGTCCTCCAGTGCATTTTTAATTTCATTTATGGCACCTTTCATTCCCATAAGGTCCTCTATTTTTCTATGTATGCTTTCAAATTCTTCTTTGTGCTCATCCATATATTTCTATTATCCTTAATTTCTTTAGACATCTCATTGAATTTATTAAGGAGATTTATTTAAATATCTATGATTAGTTATTGCAACTCATTTATGTCATCTGCAGGCTTATCTTTTTCCTTTAAGTGTGCCATATCTTCCTGTCTTTTGGTATTGCTTGTAATTTTTTCTTGGTGTTTTTGCATATGGCTTGCTACATTTATTTATTCTGGGTGTAGTTTCTCCTTTTATTTTAGAGCTTTCTTGTCTTTACTCCCTTGTTGGTTGTGTATTAGGAGGCAAGTATGTAGTTGGTAATGTAAGCTATGGATGCTGACCTTCCCATGTTGCCCCAGGAATTGGAGAAACTTCTCCCAACTTTCTTCTCTGTCAGGGGTAGGGACAGAGCTGCAGCTGTGTATAATAATCCAAGTTGGACAGGGCAAGACTGTCTGTAGTTGCCCAGAGAGACTGATAAAGCTTCACATGCTTGCTTCCCCTACCTTGAGTAGGGATGGAGCTATAGTTGCAGACAATAATCTATGCCCTGTGGATCCAAATGCCCACAATTACTCAGGTAAACTGATGTAGCACCAGACCCCCTCCCTGCCGGGGGTGGGAATTGACTCTCTGGATACATTACAATCTAATTTGTGTGGGTTGAACATGCCTGCAGTTGCCCTGATAAGCTGAGGGAATACTGTCCCATCTGCCCTTTAGGGGTGGAAATAGAACCACCAATGCCCAACAGTTCCATCTATGTAGGCTGAAAGTACCCACAGTTTCCCAGAGTGGTTGAGGAGTCACCAGCCCCTTCCTATCCTATTAGGTGGTGGGAGTGGTTCTAGGTCCTTTTAGGCTTAGAATGCCTTCCTTTGCCTGGAGAGCCTTAGGAAACACCAGGCCCCTCCTTTACTATTAAGGCATGGGATTGAATCCACAGGCACCCAAGAATTCAGTCCCAGTAGGCTGAAAGAACCCATCATTGTCTGGGGAGGCTGTAGAGACACAATCCCCCTCTTATTTTACTGCGGAGGAGGTGGATCCTTAGTCATCCAACAGTCCAGTCCATGCATCTGAAAGTCTGCCATTGCCCATAAAGGCTGTGGAAACACCAGCCCCCGCCTTTCCTTTTGGAAGTTGATGGTGGATCCACAAGTACCCACCAGTCCAGGCTGTGTAGGCCAAAAACACCCACAGTTACCCAGAGAGGCTGGCCAAACACAGTCTGTCTCTTATCTTATTAGGGATGGAGGTGGCGCCACAGATGCCCAACAGTCTGTTTTGTGCAGCCCAAAGGCACCTGCAGTTGCCTTGAGAGGCTGAGGGAACAGCAGCCCCATCCTATCCAATGGGGGAACAGAGGTGGAGATGGACTTGAAGACACTCAACAAATAAGTTTGTGTGGGCTGAAAACTCCTGCCATTGCCCAGAGTAGTCAAGGATACCCAGCACCATTCCTATACTATTAGGGTGGGGGTATGCAACTACAGGTGACTGATTTTTCAGTCAGTGCCAGCAGAGAGCACTTGCAGTTTCCTGTAAAGCCTGGGGTAGGTCCTGCCAGCTTCCTCTCTGCTGGAGGTTGGGCTGGAGCCTAGGCTACAGCTGCAGTCCAATCTTGGTGGAAAGAAGCCAGTTCCTACCTTCACAGGATTTTCAATCAGCCAGGCTCTCCTTCATGCTGGGGACAGAGTCAAAATTGCAGCTACTGGACTCTTTCCAACTTGGACAGGCTCAAACCCTAGCTGTTTCTAGTATTATACTTTCCCAGCCAAGTCCACTAATCAGTAGATGAGGTACTGGACAACTGTCTCTTCTTCCACCATTTATGAGTAATGGAGCTTCTAATTCCAGCCACAGGATAGCTCCTGATGTGGCTTATGCCACTAGAGTAGAATGGGGCTGGCCTCTGAGGCAAGCCTTGCAGTTTCCCAGAGAGGTGTTGCAAGTCCCTCCAGCTTCCTACCTGCCAGAGGTGGTGCTGGGGTTTAGGCTAGACCTGCAATCTGACCTGGGTGGAAAGAAGCTGGTCCTTATCAGCACTGTGATTTTGAATCAGCCCTGCTTCCTCTCATGCTGGGGGCATATTCAAAATGGCTGCTTTTGGCTTCCTTCTGACCTGGACAGGCTAAAATTTTAGTTGTTCCTGGGATTATACTTTGCACACTGAATTTACTAATCAGTAGCTGAAGTCAGTGCCACACCATGCCTTCCTACTTCATGTTTTTGGAAATGGAGCTTCCAACTCCATCCACAGATTAGCAAACAAAGTGGCTTGCACCATTGGCACCAACCTCAATGGTGCGGAGGACTCAGCATGAATCTTCTGTGCAGATGACCAGTATCCTCCTTCCATACTTTCAAGGATGTTGAGGATACTCTTCTGTATCTGGGGCCCCCAAACAGGTGCTTTAAGTAGCTCTGGATGATTTCTAACTGCCCTGTAGAAGGAGCTGACTCCAGGAACTCCTTACTCTGCTGCCATCTTGGCTTTCCTCAAAAAAGTCTAATATATTTTTAATCTCATTCATTGTGTCTTTCATTCTCATAAGTTCTGTTATTTTCTTAGCAAGCATTCAAAGTCTTTTGTATGCTAAACTAGTGTCTTTGTAATATCCTTTATCATTCGAGCCTTATTTTCTTTAAAGTCTGAATTAATTCCAGGGATTTCTGGGAACACCACTGATTAATTGTCTTATACAGTGTATTTCATAAGGATTTTTTATTTGTTCCTTTCCCTGATCCAGATCTTCCTGTTTCTTAGTATGGTTTATAAATTCTTGCTGGTGTCTAGGCATCTGATCACATTAGTAAATTTACTGTAATGGTCATTTTCTTTCTTGCCTAGTGGTTTTGTTTCTTGACTCTTCTTTGATTTTTTGGTTCATCTTATTATAAATCTTAATCAAAACTGCCAGGGACCCACTAATGGGCACAGACATGTTTCAAGAGGGCTTGGAGATAGTGTCATGAGAAATGCCAAAATTTTTTCTCTTCTTTTACTTTTCCAGTGTGACAGCAGATGGCACTTTTTGGTGAACCTTTCCATGTAAGTGCTTCTTTAATCTTCCACTTGCTGGTGTTCCTGTGCCGCTACAGACTCAATTCAATGAGTGGCCAAGTTGTCCAAATGCACTGAAGAGAAACCACATTCAGCCTTCTAACACACCCTTCCTCTTCCTAGGGAAGAAAACATCAATTCACCTCTCAGTTAGCCACGATCAGCCACTGGTTTATGAGGTTGTTCACCTTGAAGGTGGGAGATAGGTACTATTCCTAGCACACGAGTACCTAAGATTTTCCTCTCAGTCCCTTTATCTCTCTGTCCCACTGCCTCCTGGATGATGCAGGTAGCACTCTCCTGATCTGCAGATCCCCAAAGCAGCTCCCTCAAACAGATTTTGCCTTAGTTCATTGATTTTGTAGGAGCGTTGAGCCCTCCTGAACTACTCCAATGCCATTTTCCTGTAAATGTAAAATTATGTTTTAGTTAACATTTTATGGATTATTAATTGCATGATAATTGGCCCTATGAGAATTTTATGGAGAAATGATCCTTCAAAGCTTAACTCTGGTAGAAGAATATATTGATAAATATGAACTAAAAGAAATTGAAGTCTGTGTTTTAAAAAAAAAAGTGTTCCTGCAAGAAATTATTCCTTTGCTTCAAATCACCATCACATTAGCTTATATATTATTTCACTTTGCTGACTTCACTAGATAGCCAAATTTTAAACAGTTAACTAAGATTCTGTTAGCAATAGCCTGAAGTTACATAAACTGATG
>JAQZBX010010377.1:31307-44617 GCA_029593785.1 Cabassous unicinctus | reverse complement strand
CCCCCAACACACACACACACACACACACACACACACACACACACACACACACGAGGAGCCTGGGCGCCCGGTGGGGTGTTCTGTCTAGTCCGCCCCCGGGGATGTCCTGGAGAAGTCTAACCTTCTGATTCCCCGGCTGGGCGATACCCTCAGCAGCCTCCTGCTCCGTGGCTGCCAGGCAGAGCTGCCAGCCGCCCACCCCGGCCAAGGAGAGCTGCGCGCCGGCCTAGGATCCCGACGGGGACCTGCTGCAGCAGTTGGACGGTGCCAGGGCGCTCCAGGGCTACCAGAAGGTCAAGGGAAGAGCACGGAGAGCACAACCTCCTCCTGCCGGCGGGCGGCGAGACCCCAGGGCAGGGGGAGAGGGCGAAGGTCCAGGAGCGGTCCGGGGCGCTGACTCTCGGCTTCCCCCGCATGCCGCCAGCGCCTGAGCGCAGCTTGGGCTTCGCGTGGTCCCCTCTAAGCGTCGCCTCCGGGGACTACAGCCGCCCCGCAGCAGCCGCGCCGCCGCCATCTAGGAACCACGCGAGATCACCTATCCCGACTACGAGCTGCACGAATACAGCCCTGAGGGCCTGCGGAAGGCGCCTGGGGACCAGCTGGACCGCGCCCGCCCGCCGCACCTGGGCCAGGAACACATGCGAGTGCTGGCACACCTGGAGTCCCGCCCAATGGCGGGGCGCAGGAATACAACTCCAGCCTGGTGAGGCTGGTCACTTTGCCCAGTCCCCAGAGGTGGAGGCGCGGTAGTCCTGAGACCCTTGCCTCTCACCACCTCTGTGTACAGACTCCTTTCCACAAATGCACTGCCATAAACTTTTTTCAAAGTTCCATAAAATCTAGGGTGAAACTATTCCACATGCACAGCTTGTGGCATACGGGAATTTAATGTACAGCTTTTCTGGAGGCGATCTCTTGTTTTCTGAACCTGAGAAGTATTTATTGAGGGAGAACAATTCAAGTTTTCATATTGTTTTCCCAAAGGCGATATGCATTTTAACAGATTTGGATTTTTTTAAAAAATCTGTGTTCTTTAGGTATTTTAAAGAAACCAACATAAAAGAACGAAAAAAGAAAAATGAATAAAATGTAGTCTATTCAATGGAACGTTTTGAGATCTAAAGAGGTGAAACTCTGGTACATGAGATAACTGTATTAACCTTAAAGACATCATATTGGGTTAAATAAACCAGCTGCACAAGGACATGTATTGTATATTCTCAGTTTTGTTAAATTCAAATAAGTAAACTCATAGAGACAGAATCTAGAATAATGGTCACCAGGGCATGGGATGAGCTAGGGAATGAGGCATTAATGCTTAAATTGTACAGAATTTCTAATTGGTTTGATCATAAACTTTGGTAATGGATGTTGATGATGGTAGTACAACATGAACATAATTAACAACACTTAATTGTATATGTAACTATTGTTAAAAAAAGGGGAAAGTTTAGGTTGTATATATGTTAGTAGAATAAAAATAAAATATAAAACAAGCATAGGACTGCACTATGCAAATGGTGAACACGTCTGAAGTTGATGACATTTCATGAATTGTAAAAAATGTACCCAACTAATTCAAGGTGTTAATAATAGGGTGGTGTATGGTAACTGTATTGTATTCATGAATTTTCTGTAAAGCTACAATTTCTCTAGTTAAAAAGCAAAATAAAGGAAGGGTAACTAAATGACAAAAAAATAATATTTAGATTACCTCAACAAAGAACCATATCCAACTGAGTTGTATTTTGAGGGCAAAGGGAATATGGAATGAGCAGTGAAAAAAAGTATTTGAAAATACCAATAAACCTTGTGTCTAGCTACAGAAATGATGCATGTATTGTTAAGAGTATTTCTTACTTTGTCATAAATAAGTTTGCATGTACATACAAGTGGCTGCAGTTGTCTGTTTTGTGATGTTTCCAGCCATTTTTGAAAAAGCTGTCTTCATTGTCATGTGCTGTCTCTGAGATCTCTGTTTCCTTATCTCAGCAGTTAGCCAGTGACCTGACAGATATTTCCTTCAATGTCAAGAAATGGAAAAAAAAACAAAAACAAAAAAACCGCTCTTACTTTCTTTGCAGATTAGCTCTGAGCTGCAGCAGTCCTTCATATAAAACCTGGCTGCCCCCTACTCTGGCTTTACCTTCACCTCCTTCTTGTGTGGTCCCTTAAGTTCAGCCAGAAGGGCAATCTCATGTTTCCAACACTGTGCATGCACAAGAACCCTGGATATGCCAGGTTTTGTGATAGCTCCAGGAGGCCCTTACTCCAATAAGAATCTTACTCCTCAGCCTTGTCCTGTCCAGGTTTTTATGTCTCTCTGCTACTTGACCCATTTTGTGTTGCTTACTGCAAGTAGAGTGTCTTCAAATGCTTTTATCAAATGCAACCTGTAAAGCTGCTCTAACTTGAAATGGGTGAAATGAATGCCAATCTTTATCTCAGTCCTGAAAGTAACCCCCAGAAAAGGCAAAATTCACAATCACATTTCTTTTTGTTGTTAATGAAGATCCATATTTCTTCCAGTACACTAATTGTACAACATGTTACAGTAAATGGATTTGCAAGAGTGTGGCAGGAAAGAGCATTGTTTCATAAGAATAGACAATCCATTTGTGAAGTTTTCTACAAATGAGTAAATATTAATATTGAAGTATTTGGAGAAATATTCAGAAATATTCACAAATAAAATATTTGTGCTTTATTTTTAAGATATATAAAGGTTAGTGAGAACAAAGAAATAATATTTATGGTCCATAAATGAATTAGAATAATTGAAGGAGCAAAGTGTTTGAGTTTATGATCCTGGAAATAGATTGTTTTTGTGCAGAAAAAGGGAAGTTCACCTATTTTAACAAGATATTAAGATGGAAGACAGTCTGTGGGTACAGATATATTTGTTTTCTGTATTTGATAGTGTGAAAATGTAAACCTTGGCGGATGTATGCTCTTACTGTGATATTAAAGTAGCATTTTTATTTATAAACTGAGTGCAATGGAAGGGCTGGTAGATCCTGAGGGGCAAAGGAAACAAGTCTAATAGATCAAGTGCATTATTAATGGCCCACATACACACTTAGATCATAAATTTAAGTGAAACCAGTCAGCAAGATCATGCCTTATTCTGAAACCATGTTCAGCAGGGAGGAATTGTCCAGAATAGGCAGAGTTTGGGTTTTGTCTTGTGAATAAAGCAGACAGAAAGAAAAAGTGTGGTTAATGCAGTGCAAAATGGATTGATTATATTGAACAATGTTGAGATGAGTATATAAGAGAAATACTTAAATTTATCTGTCAATGATCATGAAATAATTATAAGATAAAACCATGAACACAAGCATAGGACTGTGTAAGATCTTTGAAATTGAAAGGTCTGTAAAGAATGTAAGATATTTGAAATTGAAAATTGATGGTGAATAAAATACAGGATTCAAGGAAAGGAAGATGGTGTCAGTTTAAGTGGACACTCACCAACTCTCTCACAAAATACAGCTGTTTGAGGACAGTATCCTGCCCAAGTGAGTTGTTCTAGGAGCCCACAGCGTGGGAAAATTGGGGGCATTGATCAGGAGGGAGTTGTACAGGGAGATAGATTGCTCAAGTTAAAACCGGAACATAGAAAACAGCAAGGAAAAAGAAGAAGGAGAACAAAGTGTCAAAAATAAAACTTAACACAAACACAAAACTAGCAGCTCAACAAAACTAGAGCAGAGAGAGAGAGAGCTAATCAACTGAATAAACCTATCAACATAAATGATGACCAGAGGGCAACAAAAAATTATAAACCACACTAAGAAACAGGAAGACATGGACCAGTCCAATGGAAAAAACTAAAACCCAGGAAGAGATGTAGAACACTGAAAAACTAATCAGAGCTCTCCAAGCAAATATCATGGGCCAACTTAGTGAAGCAAAGGAAGAGATTAAGGATATTAAGAAGACACTGGGAGAATATGCTGAAGAAACTGTAAACATACATTAAAATATAACAGATATGATGGTGATGAATGGCACAATCCAAGAAATCAAAAAGACCCTTGAATCACATAAAAGGAAATTTGAACAGGCAGAAAAAAGAATTAGTGATGTGTAAGACAGTACATCTGAAATCAAACAGAGAGTAGAACAGATCACTAAAAAGATAGAAAAATCTATCAGGTATTTAGGGATTTAAATGACAACACAAAACACGCAAACTTATGCATTACAGGCATCCCAGAAGTAGAAAAAAAGGAAAAGGGAACAGAAGGAGTGTTGAAGGAAATAATGACTGAAAACTTCCCAACCCTATTGAAGGAGATGGATGTACATGTCCAGCAAGCACAGTGCACCACAAACAGTATAAATCCCAACAGGCCTACTCCAAGACAGATACTTGTCAAAATGGCCGATGCTCAAGACAAAGAGAAAATACTCAAGGCAGCAAGAGAAAAGAGAACCATCACAAACAAGGGAAGCTCAATAAGATTAAGTGCTGATTTCTCATCTGAAACCATGGAGGCAAGAACACAGTAATATGACATAGTCAAGGTACTCAAAGAAAAAACTTAAAACCACGAATTCTCTATCCAGCAAAGCTAGCATTCAAAAATGATGGAAAGCTCAAAATACTCACAGTTAAACAGAAATTAAGAGAGTATGCCAATAAGAAACCTGCCCTTCAAGAAATACTAAAGGAAGTTCTACAAGTTGAAAGGAAAAAACAGGAGAGAGAGAGATGGAAGAGAGTATAAGAACAACTAAAAAGACAAAAATAGAAATAAAAACAGCATAGAACATACATGCCACAAAGAAAATATGGATCATGTAAGAAATTCATTGAGAGTAATAACACTGAATGTTAATGAATTAAACTTACCAGTCAAGAGACCCATATTGGCAGAATGCATAAGGAAATATGACCCATCTATATGTTGTCTACAAGAAACCCACCTTAGTCCCAGGGATTCAAGGAGGCTGAAAGTGAATGGCTGGAAAACAATTTTACAAGCAAACAACAACCAAAAAAGGGCAGGAGTAGCTATATTAATATTGGCCAAAATAGACTTTAAATGCAAAACTATTGTAAGAAACAAAGATGGACCCTATATATTAGTAAAAGTGGTAATCTTTCAAGAAGAAAGAACAATCATAAACATTTATGCACCTAATCAGGGCACCTCAAAATACATGAGGCAAACACTGGAAAGACTATGTGGAGACAAAAATGCCTCTACAATTATATTGGGGACTTTAATACACCATTTTCACCATTAGACAGAACATCTCGACAGGCAATTAACAAAGAAACAAAGACTCTGAATAATGCATTAGAGGATCTGGACCTAATAGATACATACAGAATGCTACGCCCAAATACAGTGGGACATACATTCTTCTTGAGTGCACATGGATCATACTTCAAGATAGATAAAACACTATGCCACAGAACAACTCTGAATGAATTCAGAAAGATTGAGATTATACAAAGTAATTTCTCTGACCACAGTGGAATGAAATTGGTAATCACTAAGGGCCAGAGAACCAGATTATCCACAAAGATATGGAAGTTGAACAACACACTCTTAGACAAACAGTGGGTCAAGGAGGAAATCTCAAAAGAAGTCAGTAACTACCTTGAAATGAATGTAAATGACAACACAACATATCAAAACCTATGGGATGCAGCCAAAACTGTACTGAGATGGAAATTCATAGCCATAAATGCATGTATCAAAAAAGAAAAAAGAACTAAAATTGAAGACCTAACTGCACACCTGGAGGAATTGGAAAAACAACAACAAACTAACCTCAAACAAAGAAGAAAGAAGGAATTAAAACATTAGAGCAGAACTAAATGAAATAGATAATAAGAAAGCACTAGAAAAAAATAAAGAAAACCAAAAGCTGGTTCTTCAAGATCAATAAAACTGACAAACCCTTAGCCAAACTGACAAAGAAAAAGAGAGAACAGATGCAAATACACAAAATAAGAAATTAGGAAGTGGATATCACCACTGACCCCACAGAAATAAAGAGTACCATGAGTGGATACTTTGAAAAATCATATGCCAACAAGAATGATAATTTAGAGGGAATAGAAAAATTCCTAGAAACCCACAAGCACCTTACATTGACAAAAGAAGAATGAAGAAATATATAGTTCAATGACAAGAAAAGAAATAGAATTAGTCATCATTCTATTCCATCATTCTATCCCATCATTGGAAACATTAGTCATCTTCTTCCCAACTAAGAAGATCCCAGGACCAGATGGCTTCACAGGACTCCCATCTTTGGGAATACTGATTTGTTCAGAAATAGACAGGTGGGAGTCTTTTAAGAGCAAGGGCAGTTCCCAATAAGGGATGACAAACCATTGTGTCAAGAACTCTTGTTGCATGTAACTATGAATCTTGTCATCCAATGAATCAAGCCAGGGGGTCATCATGGGCCCTGAGGGGATGGTGTAGGAGGATAGAATAGATAAAACAGGGGGAATTTAGTGGTCAGTGGAAATGTTCTTCATTACCATACAGTGATGGACATAGGACATGGTAAATATCATCAAAATTTATAAAAGTGTATGGTCCAAAATGTAAACCATAGTGTAAGCCATTGACAATGTTTAGTAGCTATGCTTCACTATTTGTTATAACAATGTTCCCATCCACATATAAGAAGGTATTAATATCGCGGGGGAGGAAAGCAGGAGGATGTTGGGTATATGAGAGTCTCCTATATTCTGTGGGTGACTTTGTTGTGACCTAAAACTTCTTTGAAAACAAAATGAAAAATAGAGAGACACTGGGGAATGAGAGGGAGAAGGTGCCATGGTACAGACTGGACACCATATATTGCAGTGATGAAAGACAAAAGGTCAAAAAAAAATTTTAAATATTTTTCATTTTTTTAGTATCCCAATCATTTAATTTAATTTAATTTTTTTCTTTTATTAAATTATTAGGTATTTTATAACTTACCTTTAAACTTATCATAATTATTTCTTTTTCCTATTAATTGTATTCAGGCTTGTAGAAGCTTTGCATCAGAGAAGGGTTAAAACTGGGTTGGGGGAGGATCGTTGGTGTGGGGTGTCAGGAATGGGGGATGCATGGGAGGAAGTTCACCTGAGCATAAATATAAGGTATATAAAAATGTTCAAATATCCATGAGGCATTGTCGCAGTGGGAGGAGAATCCCTCAATAAATGAGAGAATACTGAATTCCCATCCTGGAGAGCTCTGCCACATACTCTAAGGGAGGAGCAACAGTCCCCCAAATGCAGGGGCAGTGACTGGAGAAGGAGGATGATCCACTGATGGGCCCTTGATATTGATGACAAGCCTTACTAGTCTTTGCTCTTGAAATTGAAACTTAGCCTATTGTTACGGGGTGCCTGGGGGTTGCCTCCTGAGAGCCTCCTTGTTGCTCAAGTGTGGCCTCTCTCTAAGCCAAACTCAGCAGATGAATGCATTACCTTCTTCCCAGCATGGGACATGATTGCCGCTGGTGAGCCTCCCTGACACTGAGGGATTCCCACCAAGCACCAGCTGGTGATGCAAATGAAAAATGACCTCGAATAAAAAGGGGAAAAGGTAAAGACAAATGAGTTTATATGGCTAAGAGACTTCAAAATTTGTCAGGACGTCATCCTAGAGGTAACACTTATGCACATCTCAGTAGGATCTCATTGATTTCCAAAGTGAATATCACCCCAAATAGTGGGATTCCTGAGGTCTCTGGAGACACCCTGGTCCTATGTCAGAGCAGAGAGCTCCGGAGTTTGGTGCCTTACCAGTGGGGCCTACTTTGGAGTTTGTGCTGGACAGAACTGGACTCAAGTATGTCCTCCCTGCACATGGCTCATCTGTCCTTTCTATTCAAACTTATACTTGGTGCTGGAGTTTGTAAGTGTATGTCCAGAGATGTGAATCTTTGAGCTGTCTGTGTTCCGGCAGGTACTGGAACCTTGGTGTTCCAGTGCCAGAAACTCATACTCTACAGCTTTTTGGACTCACCCAGGACAACTGGTGGGGTGATGATTATGGACAATGGTCATCCCAGGGAATGGAAAGAGTCTGCAGCTGCAGGCAGGATAATCCCATCCATCTTCCCCATGGGATATAAGCCTCTTCTCAATTGGAGGTGGAGTGGACATCACCATCCCAGACTCCTCAGGATGTGGGGAAGAGCTATGGACTAGAGTGGACTTACTTGTATGATACTGTAGACATATTGTGATTCAAGCAATGGAAGAAAGTACAACATTGGTGTGGAGCCAGTGGACACTGGAGGCTCTGAGGGCAGGGAGAGGCAAAAGTAATTGTAATACAGGGGCTTTTTTGGGACTTGGGAATTGTCCTGAGTGACATTGCAACAACAGATATAGACCATTTTATACCATCATATAACATGCAGAACTGTGTGCAAGAGAGTGTGTTCTATATTGTGAACTATGGTCCATGCTTAATGGCAAAGCCCCAGGATTGTGTTTATCAATGGCAATTAATGTGCCACACTAATGAAGGATGTTTATATAGGAGGTTGTGGGAGGAGTGGGAGATGGGGCATATGGGAATCCCTATTTTTGTGTGTGTAACATTTATGTAATCTAAATATCTTAAAATATATTTGTTTTAAAATGAATTACAGTTCATAGGTGTTATTTCTCTCACAGGGGGAAATTCTAGGAAACAGAATTTACAGTTTAAAAAAGAAATGTCTGGGCCAGAAATGAATGCTAAGCACTAAAAAAACTCACTGCTAACCTGACAGCTCACAGAGAAGAAAGAAAAAAAAGTGGAAAAATCTAAGGAGGTTTTGTGAAATTATTGGGACAGCAGGAAAGAAATCACAAAGCCTGGAAAATTCAGAAGTTTATGTAAACCTTGACTTGCCAAGAAACACAGGTCTTGAAGGGAAAGTGTTTTACAAGGTTATGATGGTGTAGGAAGGAAAAAGAAAGCTTAACAAATAAAATCTGATCATTGGAGAGTTATCTTTGTACATTTCCCAAATTAGGAATAAGAATTGAATAATGTAGCAATTATTTTCCCCCATACATAGCAAACATGTTTCATTACAAATTTTTGGCAAAAAAAATATGACTAAAGAATTTAGTTTGTAATACATGAACACTAGAAGCAGACTATCCTCATGATGCTAAACTCCAGAAGTATTTATCAACCTACTTTCCTACATATGGGCAAATTTCTACATTCAAAAATATCAGGTACCTTTAAGTCAAAGTTATATCATGTGTGTAGAAGGACAATGCTGCTATAAATCCACGTGACTGGAAATTTTTGTGGCTAATGGGATGTTTGGCAGTAAATTAATTTGTGAATCCCTGAAATAATGTCTCTCATTCCATCTGAAAGTTGTTCCATGAAGTAGAAGCTGAGGAAATGCATCAACTTATAACATGAAGAGACTCTGAAGAAGAATAAAAAATTAGAAGATATATTTCAACTTTTAACTAAAATAAAGTTGTACCTTTGTGCTTTTATTCCCTGAGTACCTGGTAAAGGAATTTTATAGTGAATGTGTCTCTCCTATGAGTTTAATTGAAATTTTTGCAAGGCTTGGAATCTTATTGTATAACTAGTTCAGAATAATTTATCTGTATTTTATGGTTGTGAAATATGAAAGATTTGAATAAATACTGAGTAAAAGTTCACCCTTTTTTCCACTGATAGGTTGAAGCTTCTAGAGGTGAGACAATCTATCCCAATTTCCCCTTCTTTGTGTAAAAATGAAAAAAAAAGCCAACCAGTTCTATGAAAAAGATATTAGGTTAGCAGTAGAAAAAAGGGAAAGCAGCCAAATGATCAGGGAGAAGGACATTTGATTAATTGTCTTCTGTTTCAGTGTCACAATAATATCTTTGACAATTTAATCTTGACTTATTCTTTCTTCTCTAGAAGGAAAAGTGTAATGCCTGATTTGGTTTTTGTTGGTATTTTAAAATATATTTTTATTAGAGAGGTTGTGAACTTACAAAACCATCATGCACATGTGTGGAATTCCCATACAACACCTCTCCATGGGCAAACCACATTGGTGTGGAACATTTGCTACAGATGATGAGCTAACACCATCAGAATATTAACTCCAACTCTGGACCACAGTGTACATTTTTTATATCTCTTACATAGCCCCTCACCATTAACACAGTACATCTTTGGTATTGATGCAAGAATATTACAATATTGTTGTTAACTATAGTCTATATGTTACATTAATTTTATTTTTCCCATCATTCACCACATTCTTAACACCTTGCAATAGTGATGTACATTTGTTCTAGTTCACATGAGGACATTCCTGTGTTTGTAGTACTAACCACAATTTTCATCCACATCTGGGTTCACTGTGTTATTCAGTCCCTTAGATTATTCCCTATTTTTCTTTCATTTGATATTTACATCCCTAGACTACCCTTTTCTGCCAATATCCCATTTATAAACCAGCTGCATTAATTCTACTCACTATAATATTTTACCATCTCCTCTATCCATTTCCAAACTTATACAGTCAAATTAATTAAAATTTCCACATATATTAAGCATCAGTACACTTTCTCAGCCCTCCTCTTATCTTGTAATAACCTATATCTAGGTTTTAACTCCATGAGTTTCTTCTTCATATTTAGTATGTACTAGTGAGACCATGCAATATTTGTCCTTTTGTGTCTGGCTTATTTCACTTAACATAATGTCTTTCAATTTTTTGGTATCCTTGGGCCTAAAGGGAGTCTCTTGTTGACAGTATATAGATGGGTCATATTTTCTTATCCATTCTGCCAGTCTGTGTCTTTTGATTCCTGAATTTAATCCATTAACATTCATTGTTTTACTGTAAAGGCAGTTCTTCACCCCTTTTGACCTTTGGGTATTATCTCTCACATTTTATTTTCACCATTCATTTTACAGTTTTAGTTACTTTTACTGAAATAATCTTCATTTCTAGATTCTCTTCCAAGCCTTTCTCTCCTGCCTTTTCTTTTCATGCTTTAGCACTCCCTTTAGTATTTACCACAAAGCCAGTCTTTTTGTTTCCATATCACTCAGTTTTTATCTGTAAATATTCTAAAAACACCATATTTTTTTAACAAATCAATTTTATTGATACATATAAATAAAGCATAAATATACGTCCAAAGTGTACAATCAATGGTATTTGGTGTAATCAAATATTTGTGCATCCATCACTTCAGTCATTGTTAGTGCACTTTCATTATTCCAAGAATAATAATAACAGAATAATAATAATAAAACCAAACTCATCACCTCTCAATCTCTCTATGCTTCCCATGCCAAAGACAATCTTGCTGGATATAAGATTCTTGGCTGGCAATTTTTCTCTTGCAGTATCTTAAATATGTCATACCACTGCCCTCTGGCCTCCATGTTTTCTGATAAGAAATCAGCACAAATCTTATTGGAACATCCCTTATATGTGATGCACTACTTTTCTCTTGCTGCTTACAGTATTCTTTCTTTGTCTTTGGAATTTGACATTCTGATCAGAAAGTGTCTCAGAATAGATCTATCTGGATTTATTCAGGTGGGAGTATGTTGTGCATCTTGTACACATATATCTATGTACTTCAATAAGGTTGGGAAATTTTCTACCAATATTTCTTCTAATATTTCTTCTGCCTCATTTCCCTTCTCTTCTCCTACTGGGACACTCATGACACATAAGTTTCCACAACTCTTGCTGTCATTTAGTTCCCTGAGACCTGTTCTTTTTTTTCCATTCTTTATTTTTTTTTGTTGTGTTCACTTTCAAAGGCCATGTCTTTGAGCTCAGTTATACTACCTTCTTCCTCTTCAAATCAGCTTTATATGCCGCCAGTGTATGTTAAATTTCATTTACTCTGCCTTTCATTCCCACAAGTTCTTCTATTTTTCTAGGTATGCTTTCTAATTTTTTTGTCATCACCTAGTGTCTCCTTAATATCCTTAATCTTTTTAGCCTTTTCATTGAATTTATTCAGATTTGTTTGAATATCTATGATTATTTGTTTCAACCCCTTTATGTCATCTGGAAGCTTATCTTGTTCCTTTGACTGGGCCATATCTTCCTCTTTCTTGATATGGATTGTAATATTTTGTTGGTGTCTTGGTATCTGGCTTGCTATGTGTATTTATTCTGGGTACAGTTTTCTCTTTCATTTGTGACTTTCTTGCCATTTTACCCTTGCTGATTGTGTAGTAGGAGCTTATGGTGTAGCTGTATTTTAAGCTTTGGAGCCTGATGCTGCCTGCATTGCCCCAGGAATCTTCTCCCACCTTTCTCCTCTGCCAAGGGTTGGGATGGAGCCATGACCATGTTTAGTAATTGAAGCCATGCAGGCAAAAACCATATTAGTTGTCTAGAGAGACTGATAAAATTTCACAACTATTCCTCCCTTACCTGGGATGGAGATGGAACTAAGGTGTGGGCAACAAACTAAGCCATGTGGGTCAAAACTGACTGGGATTGCCCAGGTAGACAAACACAGCACCACTCACTTCCTCCCCTGCCAAGGGTGGGGATGGATCCTCTGGAGTGTCCAACAATCTAATTTGTGTGGGACTAAATTACCTGCAGTTGCCCTGAGAGGCTGAGGGAAAACTGTCCTTTCTGTCCTCTATGGGGTAGGAATGGAACCACAGGCTCCCAACAATCTTGTCCATGCAGGCTGAGAGTGCCTGCAGTTGCCCAGAGAGGCTGAGGATACACCAGCCCCTCCTATCCTGTTGGTTGGTGGGGTTGGATCCACAGGCACCCAACAATCCAATCCATGCAGGCTGAAATTCCCTGCCATTTCCCAGAAAGGCTAAAGGAGCACTGCTCCCCTCCTATCCTACTGGGGGTGTGGATGAAGCCACAGGTGTCTGACAATTCAGTCTATTTGGACTAAAAGCACCTGCCAGAGAGTCTGGGAAGATACCATGCCCCTCTAGTCCTATAGGCATTGGGCATGTAACCTCAGGCACCCAACAGTCCAGTTCATGCAGGCCAAAAGCACCTGCAGTTGCCCAGAGAGGCTGAGGAAATATCAGCTCCAGCTATCTTATGGGGGGCTGGATTTGAGTCCCAGGTGGTCATCAAACCAGTCTTATGGGCCAAAAGACCCTGCAGTTACTCAGAGAGGCTGAGAGAACACATCCCCACTCCTATCCTATTGAGAGGGTGTGGATAGAGCTACAGGTAGCTGGTATCCAATCTGTGCATGTTGAAAATGCCTGCAGTTGCCCAGAGGGACTGAAGAAACACCAGCCACCTCCTATCCTGGGGCAGGCAGGGGATGGATTTAAAGGCACTCAAAAAAA
>JAQZBX010010377.1:5515-31207 GCA_029593785.1 Cabassous unicinctus | reverse complement strand
CAACTGGACTCATTCTGACTTGGACATGTTCAAACTTTAGCTGTTCTTAGAATCATACTTCAGCCAGCTTAACTGATTAATCAGTAGGTGAAATCAGTGCCTGATCACCTCTTCCTCCCCTAATTTTAGGAAATGTAGCTTCCAACTCCAGCCTCTGAATATTTCCTGAGGGGGCTTGTGCCACCAGTGGAGAATCAGCACCAGCATCTGAAGCATGGAGTGCTTTACTCACAAATCTTTACTGCAGATGAGCAGTCTCTTTCTTCCATTCACTCAAGGATGTTACAGGAAGCTCTCCTCATCTCCTGTGCCTCCCAAACAGGTGCTTTAGATAGCTCTGCATGGTTACTAACTGCCTTGTAGGATGAGCTAACTCTTGGAGCTTCTTACTCTGTTGCCATCTTGTTCTGATTTGTTTTCTGCAGAGGAAGTAATACAAGCTATGAGGAATAAGTGCATATTAGAGTTGATTTCTGGACCACAAAAAGTATATTGACATCCTTATCCCAGTTCTAATGAATATTATCTTATTTGGCAAAGCATTATTTGCAGATAAAATCAAGTTAAGTTAAAGTCATAATAGAGTTGGGTGGAACCTCATATCATTGATGCTCTCATTAGAAGAGGTGAAGACACAGAAACAGGCACAGATGGAAGAAAGCGATGTGAAGACAGAATTTAGAGTTGTGCTGCCTCAGGCCAAGGGAAACAGTTTGCCTGTGACCACTAGAAACTGGGAAAACACAGGGAAGGATCCTGTCCTAGACCCTTCAGAGACAGCCTGGGCCTTCCCAACACCTTGATTTAGAATTTTGAACATCCAGAACTGTGAGAGAATAAGTTTCCATTGTTTAAAATCATCTAGTTTATGGTTCTTTGTTATGGCAGCAGTAGGTAGCTATTGGAGGGGTTCATTTATTCACTCTTAACAGTAACCTTGTATCTATTTTTTCTGTTCTTTAGACCCAGGCATAGCTTCACCCTGTTTTCTCACATCTATGCTAGTTCATTGAAAGTGCCAACTGGTCACTCCCAGGCCTTTCACCTTACACATCATAAGCAATAAGACTGACATTTTCCTCTCCATTCATCTGATTTGTGAGGTGATCTCTATATATTTGAACCCAGAAGAGGAAAAGGGGTTATATTTAAATTGTCCCTATAATTCCAGTGACATTTTATATCCAATTTTCCAAACTATTTTTCGGTCTTATCACATTGCCTGTATGCACCCTCCCTGACCCCCAGCTGACAATGAAATCCATGATTTATAGGATGCCCACTCTTGTTACCTATTTACTTACTAGTTGCATTAGTGATACATCTTAAGCACAAATTGGAAATATTTTTCTTAGTAGGTCAAGTGTTCTTTCATTTATTTATGTTTTAAATATGTAGATATTTTTATTTGAGTGATATTAAATGTATACTTTTCATTGTTGTTATTTAATATTTTCCTAGAAAGCTATGTTTCATAATAAAATTAGGAAAATATCATTGTAAGTTTTCTTCTCATTGTACTTTTATTTGATTCATCACATTTTATTTTTTCAATTACTCTTGAGTTTTAGGGGACATCTATGAAATGAAGTATACTTCACTGTTCCTAAAATAATTTATTTGGTCAACACCAGTTACTGAATAGTCCTTTCTTTTATTAAATATAAATTATTGTATATTTTTCATATATCAAATTATGCATGAGTAAGTCATTGATTTCAGCAATTACAAGACAATTTCTTTGTTTCTTTTCATATTTTAGATAAAATTCAACACCATAAGAACAAATGATGGCATTCATATTTGATACCAATTCAAATGCATTAAATCTACAAATTGGGAAAATTTATTTCCCTAAATTATTCAAAATATTTATTTACATATTATCACCAGATTTTGTACTTTCATTCATAGAGCTCCATATTTTCATGTGATAGCCCTTTAATTTTCTATTCAGAAGTACCACAAATACTTTTGTAGCACTGCTGCTTTAACAACACTTTGATAATCCAAATAATCCATAAACAGGGATAACTGACCTGTAAGATTGTTACTCATGCAACAATGAACAGAAAATTGTACTGAATAGGTTCAGAATTAATACTGGAGAATACCCTCTGATATAAATTTAAATGGGAGAAATGTCATTCATGAAACTTGAAACCCATGTGGGCTTTAAAGGATGCATGACATATGCTGTCTAAATGATGAAAGGAATCTGTGTGAAAAATAAACCTGAAGACACCAAGACTTGCTACTGGTTTCAGGATCTAAGTAGATCTCAGCTATTTCCACACCTGAATAATGAAGTGCTCATGGTGGAGCCCTTACATGCAGCAGCACCCAACCCAGACAAGTTTGCTTCCAAAAATCTGGAATAATTAGTCATTGAGAGAATATATATGTACTGTGTCCAAATAACACAAAGCACAAAAAAGGAGAAGATAAATTTATTAAAAATTAGTACAAATGCAGACATGTAAAAAATAGACAAAATGAGCCTCCATAAACAAATGCTATTTTCATTAAAATTAAACATGCAGCTGATGATGTTGCATTAAAGAGAGTATTAGTTCTCCAGAAATAGGTCAGAAAATATTACACAACCTGTAAGACATGACCTAGAATGATGTATGTTTATCTTTAAAGCAGGTATGAAACATGGAATTTAGAAAGTAAAATTGCTTCTGCCTTTTTTAGTAGACCATGTCAGAAAGGAAGGAAGGGAAATACTGAAAAGTAACTACAGTGTTCCCCTGTAGGAAAAAAAAAAACATAATTTTTTAATATAGACTATCATAACAATTTAATATACAGCCATTTTGAAAATAATTATTGTTCTTTACCTAAATAACATACATGCCTTTTCTTGTTTATTATATTTTGCATTATTTTTATTCTGGAAGGCACTGAACAATATTATACTTACAGTCTTCTTTAATAGATTTATTATTCTTTCCTTCATTTTTCTTGCTCTTCAAGGTTTACCTACATTGCAGATTTTATCATCTTTATTACTGAATAATATATCTTAAAAACATTATGCTGAGTGAGATAAGCCAGACAAAAGAATAGAAATATTGTATGATTCCACTTAAATGTCATATGCAAAATAAGCCAATTCATTAAAAAAGAAAATTGATTAAAGTTTTCATGTGCTAAGGGGTAGAGGAAAGGTGGGCCATATATTTCTTAATTGGTACAAAGTTTCTGTTTTGGTGGATGAAAAAGTTTTGTTAATGGATAATGATGATTGCACATTACAAATACAGTTATTGCAAATTATTTGTAAAATTAAAATTGTTCCACACATTTAGTCGTGTCAATTAAAACTTCTATGTACATAAAGGATCAGTACTCCTTCACAGCCTTCCTCTTATCTCCTAATAAACTATACTCTATGGGATTGTGGCTGAAAAGGGTAGTCTAGGAATGTAAAGGTCAATTGGAAGAAATCTAAAGTATAATCTAGGGACTGAATAACACAGTGAACTCAGAGGTGGATGAGAATTGTGGTTAATAGTAAAGATGCAGGAATTTCCAAACTAGAAATGATGTACATCACTACTGCAGGCTGGTGGGAATGTGGAGAGTATCATAATGGTAATAGTCTGATGATATTATTTCATAATATGTAAAAATTGTTCCACAACAGTATGGTTAGTGAAGTGTTGTCTGGGAATTCTACACATGTGCATGAATGTTTTGTAATTTCTAAACTTCTATAATAAAAATATATTAAAAGTGCTTAAATGATTTTTATGTGGTATATATTTTTATAATAAGAAATAAAATATTGGAATTTTATCTGTTTTGATTTTAGGAACATTAAGTTTTTTTGTGTCTAGGACACATTAATCAAATTGCTCTGCAATATTTATCAAGTGAGAGTCTTGGTAATTATTAATTATTAATCCTATTAATTATTTTAACAAATTGCTTTTCTGATCAAAACCAATATATTTACTTTTAAATTGCCATTTTTCTTTGCATCCAATATGAAAACACACACTGTTAGAAGGAAATAATATGATGACTTTAACCTGTAGTGCACAAGCAAAGTTAAGAATATCCTTCTTAGTAATTGTGTCCCACTACTCAGTATCTTAAATGACTAGTCATTTTGATCATGAAATATCTAAAGGCACAAAGACTATTTAAACATTTTTTTATTTATTTACTCATTTATACAAAAGGATATTATAGGAAAATATTATTTCTCATGCAAAGATGCAGACAGAGCTCTGAATACAATCATCTATCAATTGCAAATTCATTGTCTTTCCTTGTTCTCCTCTGCTCCTTAATTCAAATGCTAGCTTTCTCTCCTGGTCTTTCAGTGGTACCATGTGCCCCCCTGCATGACAGACACAGCTGGAATCCCAGCAGCACCATGGTCCCTGCTAAATAAAAATCAGACCTGAACACTTGGAACTCATTGTGTACATTAGGAAATTTTAATTTGCATGCATTTCAGGGACTTTAAATCAGTTCATTTTTACCATTTGTAGCCTCTTTGCATGCAGTACCAGGTTAGGTGGAGAAAAAAAAACTAAGAAAAGGCTAAAAGGAAAAGTTGATGTGCCCTCATAGGTGATTTGATGTGTATTAGTCAGAGGGAACTCAGGTCCTCACTGGCTAGTACTAGGAAGGGATACAATTTAATGGTTATTTGCAAGGATAAAATTGTGAGAAAGCAGTGAGTCAAAACTGAAGGAAGAAATCAAATAGACTTAAGGAACACAAGAAGAGATGGTTGTGATCTATCACCAATGGTTTACACAAATTATAAATGTTTGCTGACGTTTTCAGCCCAGAAGAGCTTTACCTTTTTGTGGGACATAGAAAAATGAAAGTATATCCTTTAATGCTTTTTCTGTTTGGTTTTCTTCATTACAACTGTATACAAGCAGCACATTAATATGGTTAATGTGTAGATATATTTTTCTCATTTTCTTTGCTGTATATGTTTCCATTTTATGCATACACTGCAATTAATTCATTTTATTATTGAATGAAATTTTCATTTTTTCCATTCATATCAATTATTCATAAAATTACCATGAGAATACTGTATATTGATATGGTAATTTGGTTTCAAATTGTATTCTGTAGATGAGCAAAGATGTTGAACTTTAATTTTGAGATGATGGGAGGGGACAAAATTCAGCAGAATCCATTAATGCAAATTAGGTGTCACAGTGTATCATGCAATAAAATATTTGAGGATCATCATTTATAATATTTTCCTTTGCTACCTTCACCATTGTTTTCATAGAGATGGAGTGTCAAACTTATCCAGTCAGTTCTCAGACATTACTTTATACTAATCTCATTTTTCTCACTTTCCTCTTTAATATTGGAAGTTTTTTTCATAACCAGGATTCAATTTGATGTCATTGACACTCCAAATTATCATTATGTTCTTTCACAGGCTCTATGTTCTTCTTTTTACAAGAGATAGTGTGAAGCAATAAGAGAAATACTTGCCAAAATTACTTGCCAGTTAAAAAATTGAAAAAAAATCATGAGTTGATAGAGCTTTTCTACATAGTTGAGAGCTATTCCATGAGAAGGGCATAGATGCACATTCTCAGAAGATTTCAAGTGACAAGTGAACATGTGAAATATCTCCATATTCTCTAGCAATGAAAAATTGCCAGCATAAAACAACAGCATAAACATCAAATTTTAACAATGTTGTTCTCTATGCTGTTGTGGAGATTAGATATACTTCCTCACAACAGCCAGGGTAAAGTAGTGGGAGGCTACAGGAAGTCAATTTGCACTTGTTATCAAGGGATTTAAAATGTTTATATAGATTAAAATGGACATTTTCAACAGAAATTAAATATCTTGAAATATTAGAATTTATATAATTGAGATTTTATTATTTACATACTTATAAACACTATAATAGTATAAAGCTATTTCAAAGAATATGTTATATATATAAATTAATGTGCATAGTTAAAATAGCATTACAAGGTGAGAAAAATTATTTTCTAAGAAATTTTACTGACAATGTTTTAGTTTGTCTTTCCCTAAAGTTCAACCTGAGAAAGGGCCTTTGCACAGTTAATTTACTTGAGGAATGAGATTTGTGCCTTCTGCCATCCCAGAATCACTTCTCTTAAAATTGTCATTGAATCATAGGTAATTGGTGTCACCTCTTAAAAGTATATTAAGTTCATAGAGACTTTTCTGAATATAATAGTGATGTCACAAAAAAGGGAATGAATCTTATAAAACTCTTAGCTCTGTGAATGCATGAGATATTTTTGACAATATAAGCCAATGAAAGAAAGAAATCACAACTCTGGAATATTCACCTTCATTATATCACTATTGCAAAATTAAATTTGAAAAGTCACTACCAAGAATTGTAATAAAACATATGTTTAAATAATCATAAAATCATCCCAAGCAGAAGACAGTTGGGTATTGGTGAATTGAGCAATTTCTTCAAATGTGAGTCCTTTTGATACGAACATAATCTTTTGAGATTTTTAATGGACTGTAAAATGTCAAGATGTTCCTGAAACTTCAGACGCATAAATATGATAAAATACTTACAATCTATTTAGGAATAATCATGGAATCAGAGATACCTAATAATTTATAAATAGATTCATATATGGCAAAGAATTTTATATATTTAGAAGGTAATGAAATTATGGATATTATAAACATTACATCTTTGGGGTCAATTTCCAAGGAATATTTTACTGGGGGTAAGCTTCACATCCCTTTTCTCAGGCTTTAAATGGCAGGATCCTTGATGAGTGTAATGAAGAATATAACACAGATAAGACTTTTCAGTGATGATGGAGATCTGTAGGTAGAAACTAAGTACACAATAAATCCAGAGGATAGGAAAATGATTCCCATTGTGAAGAGGGGCAGGCAGTTGGAGAGAGTTTTGAATTTGTTTTGTGCAGATGGTATCCTTAGGACAGTGGCAAAAATGTGAACATAGGTAGCAATTATTAAAATGAATCTTTTCAAAACAAAAGAAAACTAGCAATAATAAATATATATTACAAAATATGATTTCCAGAACAAAACTGTGTAATCAGTGATGGGATAGCATGGAAGAACTGATGTATTATGTTGAGCCCACAGAACCTGTCAGGGAATGTACATGCAACCTGAATGGAGCCATAGACACATCCACTGAGCCACAATACCATCACCTTGTACTATAAGTGCCTCTAACCTTAATCACCTCATAGTGCAAAGGATGAAAGATGGCATTATGGCAGTCATAGGACATGAGTAAAAAGAGGGTATACTCAGTGTAAGTAATAAATAAAATGAAAAATTTTTGAAGCACATCCTACAAAGGTTATGGAATGGCTGTTGTTCAGAGAGTTTATGGTGGATTTGGGAACAGTGACAGAGATGTAGTAGATATCAATTAAGAACAAATTTTTCACAAAGAAATACATGGGAGCTTAGAGATATTGGTCAATAATGGTGAGGGTAACCATGAGAAGGTTCCCTGACATTTTTTTCATTTGAATGACGAGGAATATTTTGATGTACAGTCTCTGTAGCATCCAGTCTTTAGGAGTTGCAATGAGCAATAATTTCATTATGATTTTCACAGGGGCAAATTTCTTAGGCATGGTTTTCATATCTGGTGGAAAGATAAAAATATGATAATTACATCACTCAACTATGTTCAGGATGTTTCTCACTTTGTTTTTCTATCAATGAATCGTTTCTATTCTGAGGATTATTTTTCAGGGTCATCAGTTTGTCACCCTGAGCAAAAATTTCCTAACTGGATGTTTTCTTTAGAATTGCTTGAATAATTGTAAACTACTAAAAACTTTCATTTTTTTTTTTTGTATATGTGATTTTTTTTTTCAGAATTGAAAATCCCTTCGTTATGTTTCAAGGCCTGTGAATCATCCTTCACAGCTCCCAGCTTCTTTTTCTGGTCTCAGCTCTACCTTCTGAGCTATTGCTATACCTACCTGGCTCTTGGTTACACACTTCTCCCCTCCCCCTCTGTCTTCTTTAAGTTAGCACATTTATAGCATTGTTATCAGCCTGCTTACTGATGGTGAAACTTGGGAAGTCTAAAAGCTTTCTTTCTCTTTCTCTTTCAGTCCAACCTGGCAATATTTCTCCTGGTCTAAAATTCTCAAGAACCTGTGAATTTTGCACAGACTTAATAAGGATTTATTCTATTAGGTCATAGCCAAATTCACAGACTATTGTATGTATATATGTATGTATGTATTTTAAGTAATCTATTAGCTACTTTTGGAATCTCCTAAGATAGCTCTTAAACATCCTAAAGCCTCTCTACTTTAATTGAGAATTTACATAAAAATATGCTTATTTTTCTATAATTGAACTTGCTGACCTTTAGATCTTGCTATTTAAAAAAAAAATACAGTCACACCTTGAGCCTTTTCTCTCTGCCACAATATTTTCAGCCATTTCTGAATTATATAATATCTTTCTATCTGCATAAAATGAGGTTTTTCCATATCATCAAGTTCTGGTTCTCTCTCTCTCTCTTTTTTAAACATCCCTTCCCTCAATTTATCTCTCATCTCCCATTTTACTATAAACAGCAAATAGAAACCTGGTCACCATCAAACATTTACATGGAATTCTTCACTAAATTTCCAACTTAATCATGTTTGATTTCTGCTTTCCATATTAACTGTGGGAAAAATCTTTCTAAGCTTCTGCCCTTACATGTCAAGGATCTCTCTACTTCTAGGTTCCAATAACATGTTTCTCATTTTCTCCTAAAACCTCACCAGCAGTATACATCAAGTCCAGATATCCACAATCAGTTTTTTTCACAGAGATTTATACATTTTCTAAGTTGATTCGGTAATTTTCTTTAAAGCTTCTCACTCCCCTCTGAGCCTACACCAATAGCAAATTCAATATATATATTTCAACTAAAAGTCTGTTCAAGGAAACCTAGGCTTTTCCTATCATTTTCCTCAACATGCTTCCAGGATCTGCTCACTGCCTAATTCCCAAACCACTTCCATATTTTTAGGTATTTTTATGGAAGCACTCCACTTTTATGTACCAAAATATATATTAGTTTTCTACCATTGTCATAACAAATTACCACACATTCTGCAGCCTTATATGGCACAGATGTATTGTTTCACAGGTTATAATTCTGGTAAGTCATATCTGGGTCCTCTCCTAAATTTCTCATAAGGCCAAAATCAAGGTGTGTGTCTTGATGGACTCTTATCAGAAGTCTATGGGGAAGAATCCAACCTCATTCTAGTTACTGAAGCGATAAGTTCCTTGTGGTTACAGGATTGAAGTCCCATTTATTTGCTGGCTGTCAGCTGAAGGGTGCTCTAAGCTTCTGAAGGTCATCTGCCTTCCTTGGAATGTGAATCAAAGCCCTCCACCATCAAAGCCAACAAAAACACATCAAATCCCCATCATGTTGCAAATCTCTGGCATCTTTCTCTACCACCAATGTATTTGGAAAAAAATTAATGAGCATTGTTCAAACTTTAAACTCTGACAACCAGCAACTAATATTTCCTTAGTCAGTATATAGTCAGCCTAAAAAGCAGAGAAACTGGGCAGTAACCCTATGAGCTAAAGCAAGAACTTACAGTTCTTTGTTCCAGGGCAAGCAAACACCAAGATTAGTAATAGGAACATTCTAGGTTGGCTGTAAACATTCTCAAGGAAACTGGCCATTTCCTTGGGAATTGATGCACAATCTCTGGAATGTGCTTTGACTCTTGATTTGGATAGATAAGCATTACTCAAGGTTAGTATAAAAGGGGAGGGTCATATCAAAGCTGGTTGAAGTCTCACCCTGGGAGGGGATGCTGTGCCCAGGTGTTGTTTCCAATCATTACTCTGGTATCAGCTGCTGATTTGGGATTTCCCAGCAATGAGCCAAATGTTGGTGTGTCCCCCCAAATGGTGAGTTTGTATATACATTTATCATTACTTAATTTCTTATTAACTATTTAGTGGCTTGTGAATTTCCACAACAGTGGGACCCCTGTTTGTAGCTGACAGGCCACATGTCATATTAAGTAGTTAGATGCAGCTATTTTTATGTACTATTTTGAATTAAGTATGTGTTGATTGTTTCCATCTCCTTTGCATTTAATAAACTTTATGATATTAAGCTTCCATTATTGTTCATCTTTATTTGGCAGAATAAGCAACATGAAGAAACTGATATGACCCATCAAGATAATCTCAGTATCTTAAAATTGACTGCTTTGAGCCTTTAATTACATATGTAAAATCCCTACTCAATAGTACCTAGATTAGTCATATTTGATTAAATAACAAGAGGATGGGAATCTTGTGAGGGGGGTAGATTGCTACCAGAGGTATAATATAGGCTGTAAAGCATGTTCTCAGTTTGTAACTCATCTTTTAATTTTAATGGTGGTTGTGGGATTTTATTATTATTTTATTAATATAATTTCTTAATAAACTGTATTAATAAATGGGCAAGGAAAAACATGGATGAGCCTTTAAGACATCATATTTAGTGAAATAAACCAGAAAAAGAATGATGAATATTGTATGATTTCACTGATACAAAATAATTAGAACATGAATATTCATAAAGTCATAAACTAGAATCCAGGTTAAGAGGGGCTGGTTGGGGGTGGGGAATGGAGATTTATGGTTAATTGTTATAGACTTTCTATTTAGATTAATGGAAAAATTTTTATAATGAATGTTGTTGAAGGTGACACAACATTGTAAATGCAATTAACACCACTCTATTGAAAGTGGATACAACGGGAAATTTTGGGGTACATATATGACACCAGAACTTTAAAAAAACACAGAACTAGTTAATAATATAATTATAATAATATTGTTACATCACTAAAAACAAATGTGCCACACCAATGCAAAATGTGAATAATAGGGAAAACAATATTTGAATTAGGGTGTAATATGAGAATTCTTTAGTATCTGCATGATATTTCTATAAATCTTCAACTGCTTTAATTAAAAACACATAAAAATATTAATGAGTAACTTTAATTTCAATTTTATTGTATACTGAGTATGGGTCTGTGTTTGTGGTGTCATGATGGGAACTGACTTCTTACTGCATTATTATAAAATCATAACTGTTGTTACAAGTTCATTTTTTCCACAAATGTTCAGTTATCCCAATAACTTTGTATTAATTATCAATTTTTCCAAATCATTTCCAATGTTGCCTTTAACTTTATATAAATATGTTTGTAAATATGATCCTTTACAGAAAACTGTCTGTTCTTATCTATGAATCACTTTGGCTATTCCAGAAACAAGAACAAACATATTATCTTGAAATACATGAAATTTTCCTTTTGCTGTTGGTCAGAAAAGTCAAATATCACGAATATTTTGTTGTTTAAACTAATGTATTGCTTTAAGATATCTGAAAAGAAAAGCTTACATTATTTTGTTTTTTTTTAAATTTTTTTAAAAGATCTGGTCTCAGATTTTGTTCTCCTACTTCATATATAGTACTCATTATGCTTTTAGCTTCCAAGTAAAACTTTATTTCATATAGATTGTGATCAAATTAATTTATTGAAATATCCATAAAATTTGATCACTCAAAATCAGAATATATTGCCCGTCTTTCATTTTTTTTAGTGTGTTTTTTTTTTAATTTTTAAAAAGATAGTTAGATTACATAAATGTTACACAAAAGTTATAGGGATTCCCACTCCCGACAGCTCATACACCCTCCCACATGAACATCGTTCATTAGTGTGGCACATTCATTGCAATTGATAAACACATCCTGTGGCTTTGCATTAATCATGGATCATATTTCACATTGTAGTCTAAACTCTCTCCCACACAGTTCTGTTATTGCAACATCACCCAGGATGATTTCCAAGTCCCAAAAAAGCCCCCATATTATACCCGTTTTCCCTATTCCTGCCCCCAGAGCCTCCAGTGGCTACTGGCTCCACATCAATGTTGTAATTTATTCCATTACTAGAATCACAATATGTCTATAGTAGAATACCAGTAAGTCCACTCTAGTCCATAGTTCTTTCCCCAATCCCGAGGATTCTGTGGTAGTGATGTCCCCTTCACCTCCAATTGAGAAGGGCTTATATCCCATGGGAAGATGGGTAGGACAATCCTGCCTGCCGTTGCAGACTCTCTTTGTTCCCTGGAATGTCCATTATCCATAATCTCCCTGCCAGTTGTCCTGGGTGAGTCCAATGAGCTGTACAGTAGGTGCTGCAACTTGGCTGAGGTTCTAGGCCCAGCTGGATCATGGACAGCCCAAAGACTTGAGTCTTTGGACGTACAACTACAAACTCCAGCACCAAGTATAGTTTGGCCGTTCCTCAAAGAACTAACTATAGAACTTCCATATGATCCAGCAATTCTAATGCAAAGAAAAGACACAAACAGATATATGCACACCGATGTTCATAGTGGCATTATTCACTATTGCCAAAGGTTACAATCAACCCAGGTGCCCATCAACAGATGAATAAACAAAATGTGGTACATACATACAATGGAATATTACTCAGCTGTAAGAAGGAATACAGTGCTAACACATGGGGTAACATGGAATAATCTAAAGACCTCATGTTGAGTGAAGCAAACCAGACATTGAAGGATGAACAGTACATGATCTCACTGATATGAATTAAGGAAATTGAGCAGACTCAGAGAGCTATTGTCTGGAAGATAGGTTTACAAGAAATAGGAAGGGAGAAGAAGGATGTGAGCCAACACCCATACGGACTTAATCTATGGTAAGGTGAAAGAGTGTAGTTGTGTATTGAAGGGATAGGACAGGAGGGTAGTGATATTATTGGGTTGGGTTGTGCAGGGTTGACAGATAAGTAGATTGGGAAGAGTGGGTTGGAAGATCTAGGATACTGGGGGGATGCTTGGGAGATGAACCAGGTGAACACTAGGGATTTGTGGGTATGTGGTTGAAAGTACAAAGTTGGGAATGCTCTTATGGCAATATGACAAGGAAGGATTACTGGTTTAGGGTGTTGGATGGGGGGACATTCGGGACAGGGCACACCTGGAACAGGCTTCTATGGAGTATGTGAGAGATCATTCTGTCATAATGTGTTTTATCAGTGGTTGGAGACCCACATAATGAGCAGGAAGGAGTTGGACTCCCATCATTGGGAGGACTGATATGTTCAGAAATAGACAGGCAGGAGTCTCTTGAGAGGATGGGCGGTTCCTAAACAGGGAGGATAAACCAGTGTGTCAAGACATAAGTGTTGTTGCTTGTAACTATGAATCTTGTTATTCAAGGAGTGAAGTGAGGGGGTCACCCTGGGCCCCAGGGGGAGGGGGATGGAGGAATAAAATAGACCGAACAGGGGGTATTTAGTGGGCAGTGGAAGTGTTCTGCATGATCTTACAGTGATGGACACAGGACATGGTAAATGTCATCAAAATTTATAAAAGTGTACTGTCTAAAATGTAAACCATAGTGTAAACTGTTGACCATGTTTAGTAGCTATGATTCACTCTTTGTATATCAGTTATAACAAAGACACAATCTACATTCAAAAAGGTATTAATATGGGAAGGAGGAAAGGGGAAGGATGTTGGGTATATGAGAGTCTCCTGTATTCTGTGTGTGACTTTGCTGTGACCTAAAACTTCTTTGAAAACAAAATGAAAAATAGTGAGACACTGGGTTATGAGTGGAGGAAGGTGCCACAGTACAGACAAGAAACCAGATACTGCAGTGATAAAAGATAAAATTTCAAAAAAAATTTTTTTTAATTTCTCAGTTTTTAAAATATCCCAATCTTATCATTTTATTTTATTTTTAATTTTTTTTATAAATTTTTATATATTTTAACTCATATTTAAACTTATCACTAAGGTTTAATTTACCTATTAATTGTATTCAGCTTTTGTAATGGCTTCATCTTTGAAGAAGCTTTGGATCACAAAAGTGTTGTAACTTGGGTTGGGGAGGATCATTGGGGTTGGGTTTCAGGGATGGGGGATGCATGGGAGGAAGTTCACCTGAGCATTCGCATAAGGTATGTAAAAATGTTCAAGTGTTCACAGGACATTGTCACAGTGGGTGGAGATTCACACAATAACCGAGAGAATACTAAATTCCCATCCTAGAGGGCTCTGCCACATTCTCTAAGGGAGCAGCAACAGTCGCCCAAGTGCAGGGCCGTGACTGGCAAAGGAGGATGATCCACTGATGGGCCTTTGATATTGATGACGAGGCTTATGAGCCTTTGCTCAGGAAATTGAAACCTAGCCTACTGTTATAGGATGCCTAAGGGTTGCCTCCTGAGAGCCTCCTTGTTGCTCAAAAGTGGCCTCTCTCTAAGCCAAACTCAGCATATGGATGCATTACCTTCCCCCGAGCGTGGGACATTACTCCTGGGAATGAGCCTCCCTAGCACTGATGGATTGCTACTAAGCACCTACTAGGATTGCAACTGGAAAAAGACTTCAAATGAAAGGGGGAAAAGATAAAGACAAATGAATTTATGTGGCTAAGAGACTTCAAAGTGAGTTGGGGGGACATCCCAGAGGTAAGGCTTATGCACATCTCAGCAGGATCCCATAGACTGGCAAAGTGGATACAACCCCACATAGTGGGGCTCCTCATGGCTCTGGAGACACCCAGGTCCTGTGGTCGGGGTGGATAGCTCTGGAGTTTGGTACCTTGCCAGTGGGCCATACTTTGGGGTTTGTGCATCTAAGAGTGACAGAGTTGGACTCGATTATGTTTTCCCTGCACATGACTCATCTGTCCCTTCCTTTTAATCCCTCTTTCTCAAATAAAATTTATTCTGTTTCATGAAGTTTGAATTTATTTTTCCTCATATAGGATATACACATAAAGAAAAGCAATCCATTATTATTCAATTACTTTATCACTATTAAGGAAAATTGGGTATTGTTAATCTTGTATCATGCTCCTTTGGGGTTACATGCATATAACCATTGTATCCTAAATAGCAAGTGAAGCTGCTTGAATGCATGTAATATTATTTTATTTACACAGGCCACAAACACATCAGTAAGAAATGGAAGATTTTTAGCAAATTCAATAAACTGGCTTGTTGCAGAAAGCATGCTATCAATTCTTTTCTTTTTTATCTGTAATTCCAGACCATTCACTTTGTCCAACAAAAGAAATAATTCCAAAAGGACTGACAGAGTTCTCATTTGGGAGAAAATAGCTACACCAGAAGTGTTTCTAACATTTTAAATATTTAATTCATTTTCTGTGACTCTTCTTATAAGAGGAGGCTACAGAAGAGGCTCTGATGAAGGGGCAAAGGTCCTGGCCAGCTGGAGAGCCTACTATGAAGGTTCTTCCTTGAAACTGGCTATTTTGCTTCAATTATTTGTCTGTTTATTTTGTCAACTGTTAATGGTCCAGTGTAGCCTATGCCAACTGATAATATATCCCTAAAAGATCCAATGATCCTTTTGGACTTTCTTGATGGAAATCAGCACATAACTCTAAATCTTGGACAAATCTCTTGACTCTTAGTTCCCAGAAATGTGTGTAAATATGTGTGGAGAGGAAGAGGGGTGGAGTATATGGGAATCCCATATATTTTCAATGAAACATTTATGTAATTTAAAAATTCTTTAAATATAAAGAAAATATTGTTTAAAAAAAGTAGGAGGGGAGTGGATGTGGCTCAAGCAGTTCAGTGCATGCCTCCTACCTGGGAGATCCTGGGTTCTGTTCCTGGTGCCTCCTTCTAAAGATGAACTGACAATGAGCTGAAACAGTGAGCTGATGCAATGAGGAGATGCAATGAGGGGACACAGCAAGCAGGGAATGGATGTGGCTAAAGCAATTGGGGTGCCACCTGCCACATGGAGGTACCAGGATCAGTTCCCGGTTCATCCTAAAAAAGATGAGTGGACACAGTGAGCAGACACAGTGAGCAGACTAGGCGAACAGACAAAGCAAGCAGGAACAGAGAACAGAACAGACAGCAAGCACAAATGGTGAACAGGGCGGGGGGGAATAAAATAAACAAATATATCATTTAAAAATATTAGGACAAGCTCCTCTAACCCTTATTGGCTCCTCCCTCACCCCTACTCAATGTGGTTTAAAGTCAGACTTCACTCTCCTTCTGGATCACTGGCGCTACACTGGAGAGAACAAAGAAACCCCTACAAGCATACTGATTTGCTGTATGATGGTGTCAATCTATAGGTGGCAGCCTGAAGGGCCATACCAGAACACTCATCTCTGGCTCACCCTCCTAGAACTTGCCCTGTAGGCAAAAGCAGCTGGCACTCAATTAAAGCATAGCTTGGGGCAAAGGGTAACCCATTTGAAGACATAAAATAGAGAACTCAGGAGAAGGGGTGTCTATTCCATCAGGTGTAGAGGAGGCATTCTGATTCTTTTAAACAGGGAAATTCCTAAGGTCATTAGAAAATGTCAAGTACTAGACACAGGCTCAGAAACTACTGTGAGAAACCCATGATTTTGTCTAAGGCTGACCTTGCTTTGAGGAAGGCTAGACACTGAAAGAGAACATACCAGAGATAACAAGATAAAATATGAAAATATCTTCTTGTTATCTCTGGTATGAAGACAAAAATATGAAAATGGTGGCCCATCCTAAAGAAGAAGATAAAACATCAGAAACAATCGAGAAAGAAGACAAGATTTTGGACATACCAATCACTTTTTAAAAAATGGTCTTCAAAATGCTTAACAACAAGAAGAAAAAACCACAGGCTATTAGGAAATGATGGATTAATAAAAGGAGAAGGAACCAAATGGAAATACTGGAGATGCATACAACAATAGAAGAAAAAAAATAAGCCAACAGGATGAAAGAAAATTATTGGCTTCTAATAATACTATATATCTGATGAGACAGTCTTCTGAAACTAAGGGATAGATTAATATAACATTCTCATATTAAAACAAACTCAAAAGTAAAAAACCTGAAGGCATTTGTAACATTAGAGCTGCCCTACAAACAACGTTAAGCAATTTTTCAGAATGAAATGAAAGGACATTTGACAGTGAGTCAAATTTTATAAAAACTATGATCTCTGGTAAAGGTAACCTTTTATGTAATTATAAACACCAGTAATAATTACTTGTATTTCTTGGTATGTAACTACTTTTTACTTTGTACAAGTTCTAAAATTCAAGACATAAAAGTAATGATAAATCTGTGCTTTTGTTTATACAATGTATGAAGATATAATATGCAACATTTACAACAAAAAGATGGGCAAAAATAGCTTATAGGGAAAGTATTTGTGTAGAGGGACTATGGGTAACACATAATAATAAAAATATTGGTTTAGCAATTGTAACAAAGTACCACACTAATGTAAAATAATAATGATAAGGAAAACTGCATTTGTTTTTGTGGGAGTGGGTGTTATATGAGAACTCTGTTCTTTCTTCATGATTTTCAGTAAACCATAATAACTACTCTAATTAAATTAAAACTGCTTCCTGGGACAAAGAACAACACTACATAATTATAAATGGGTCACTTAAATTAAAAGACTTAACAGTTATAAATATTTGTGCAGCTAACTGCAAAGCCACCAAATATATGAAACAAATATATACAGATTTGAATGGAGAAATAGATGTTTGTAGAGTATGGAAGAAGAATTCAAAACACCACATTCAATAATGGATTGACCATCTAGACAGAAGATCAATAAGAAAATATAGAATGTATAAGAGTAATAATAGGAAAAACTGTAGGTAGGAAAGATATAATATATTTCTCTTTTCTGCATGGTTTTTCTTTAAACCTACAACTGCTTTACTAATAACATGAATATAATGAAATCAACTACTAAAATTAGTTGCTAATGATAAAATTTGAATTGCAAGTGGTAAAGAAATTTGGAAAAGCTTATGTCCTACACATGAGCTTGAGAACTTCCCAATAGTAAAAGATCTGTCTGAGACGACTCTTAGAGATATTAATAAATGTGGTTTATTTTGGAATTGTAAAATAAAATTCCATATTTTTAATATCTGAATCATTCTGTGAACAAATATTTTCCAGATGAACATGACTTGATGCTACAAAATTATGCATAGGAAAAACCAATTAAAATTCCTAAATTGAGCATGGATTTAAATCTAATGGAATAAAAAAGTTTATTACAGATTGCAACTATTCTTTAAGAAATTGCCACTTGCTGATTTGCAGCTTTGAATACTAATAATATAGAAGAATATTAAGAAGCATCTTAAATCTCTAAACAAATATTTCTTACCTTTTCTAATTATATATCTCTGTAATACAATATTTTCTTCATACTCTTCAACTAAATGAATATATTGAAACAGAATGAAAGAAGAAACAAATATGATAATTCAGCTATTTCCAGTAAGCCAAAAATACATAGAATTTGAAAGGAAAAAATCATTTCTCTTCCCCAAAATTTATTTTAATTTTGGAAAGCAAAATATTTTTTAAATGTATTAAAATATATGATTACATATTCTTTTCAATAATTTAAATAATTTTATGCACATATCAGATTTAATGTCTAATATGGTAATTTCCCACAGATAAAAGCAACAAAATAATAAATTATTTAGGAATTTCTATCATTTCTAGGGTGCATATAGTCCCTGAACCCAGAAACATGAGAACAGATCATTTATGTAAATTATATTAAATTATGTTCTGCCGTATTTCAAGGAACCACAGGTAATATATTTTTGTATATATTTTTCCTACGATTACCATCTTCTGAGTGCTATATTTCATGATAATATTAGTATGGCTCTATTAGTTGTCTAGCCATCATTTTCCCTCACAATCATCTCCAGTTTGCAAACCTGCCAAGTTCTTCTATGTATTTTGTTTCACTCTGAATATCCTAGCCAAAGTGAGAAATTTTTTCAACGTTTAGGAAACTGAGCAAAGCTTCAGATATTTGCTTTTTTGCCCAAAATACACATATAATGACTAAGAATAATGAATGATTATGAAAGTTGTTAAAGATCTGCTTGGACTTTGTGAAACCCTTTCTGAGGCATCCTGGCTCTGGTGAAGCCAAAATTTTTCTATACTTCATCAAGGGTGATTTCTGTTTTCATAGATTTGACTTCTTTTCTCTGCTCACCATGACTTTCATATCTATGGTGATAGGCTGTAAGGTATGTGGTGACTTTTATTTTTCAGCCTTCATTTGGAAGGCTTTCTTTAGTGCTTCTAGTCTCTCCCATAATCTTCTACTTTCCTGATTGACAGCTATAAATAAGCATTTTCATAATAATGCCAAATGGACTACTTTCCAACAACCTGCTTGTGAGGGTAGGTAGTAACTCACACTCTGAGCAGTTCCTAACATTTTGTCATATACCGTGTGCAACAATCTTTTCCAAGCAATTTTGGTAAGAATTTCACTATATTCCACAAACCCTTCTATATGCTTTCTTTTAATAATTCATTCAAAAAGAATCCTAGTTTTCTATAATTTAGTAACTACTGATCAATTTTTGTTTGTTTTACTAGTTCATGCCATAATGCTATTCTTCACCCTTAAAATATAGTTTTATTGAAGCTGCATGAATTTATGGATATATTGTAATGTTAATAATTATATTTATGATGTAACATAAAATTGAAAATATTGATCACCAGTAACTATGAAATTTTAGAATACTCCTCTGTTGTTAAGTTTAACAACAACAAAGAACTTTGCTAATAAGCACTATTATAAATTTAAATAAGCTCAAGAGGATAGGGAAAAATTCCTCATCAATCAGGAGTTGAAAGAATACTGGTTCCTCTAGATGGTGAAACCAGTTCCCCAGGGCTTCTGAGAGATATGACACGTGTTTATCTTAAATAATAACTATCCTTATAAAGAATCTAGAAGTACAATTTTTCCAATGATTATGGGTAAATGTGAATTTCCCAGAAAAGTGACTCCTTGAAATTTATGCAGGAATAAAGAAGCAAGATCACAGGTTTTGTTAAGCCCCTGCAACTGTGCAAAAGAAATATTCATAATACAGAAGATAAAAATGTTTCCTCATTTCTCAGGTTTACCTGTAAGCTTTAATTCAAGAGTTTCTTTAAATGGCTAATTTAAAATACACTTGCATAGCTGTGATATTTCCAGTATCATTAGTATACTTAATTATTTCTGCCCTAAATTATAAATTGATAATCATAGAGAATCTGAAGGTTTCTACTTCTGGTATTATTATAGTTGACTAGTTGAGCAAATCAGCACCATTAAAATTAATATTCACATAATCATTATATGCTACTTAGTAATTGCACATGGATGAAATAGAAAAATAAAATTAGTCTATTCTATTAGTCAGCCAAAGGGGTGCTAATGTCAAATACCAAAAATGGGTTGGTCTTTATAAAGGGTATTTATTTGGGGTAGAAGTCCACAGATACCAGGCCATAAAGCGTTAAGTTTCTTCTCTCATCACAGTCCATTGCCACGTGTTAGAGCAAGACAGCTGCCAACGTTTGTCAGGGTTCAGGCTTCTTGGGTTCCTCTCTTCCCGGAGCTACATTTCTCTCTGGGCTTAGCTTCTGTTTCCTCCACAAGGTCAGCTGTAGATGATCAGGTGAACGGCTTGCTTCTCTTCTCCTGGGGCCTTCTTTCCAACATCAAAACTGCTTCTCAAAAACAGCTTCAACGCTGTTCTTTGCCTTGCATTTTATATTCGATTCCCCACCCACAAGGGGTGGGGCTCAATGCCCTAATCATAACTTAATCATGCCCAGATTAACAGATCAGTTTACAAGCATCATCCAATTATACTTTTGGAATTCATAATTACATCAAACTGCCCAACTGCAACAACTATACATAATATAAATATATAAAAATTATATATTATGCATTAATTCATATTTCTAACACTTTATAGTTATTTGCCTCCATTTAGTTTTTCCCAATATAAAATTAAATAATTCTCAATTGACATCCCTCAAGATAATTAGTATTAGAATTCAAAATTTAATTAAGCCTGGAATAGGATTTCTTTATGATTTGTTCTGCTTCAAGACAACCTCAAGTAAAAGAGTTGTGATTACCATAGTTATTTAGAATAAGCAGATTTCTGCAAAATCTGGAAAAGCAGGGGGAAATCTATCTGGAAAGAAAATTTGTCCTTCATCAAATATCAGAATTCATGCCTGTAAAAGGAAAGATGCATTGAGGAAGAGTATTATCAGGTGGGGTGTTTTGGGGTGTTTTTCTGAGTTAATGGGTGCAGATGAGAAGGTAAACTAGAGAGACAGTGTATACCACTGCACTGGTTTACACTGCAATGGGAAACTGGAATAAATTAGATCTCAAGAAATTCTATTTTGGGGAAACATTGTTGCAAAAGATGACAGAAAGTACTCAAATGATGAAAAGCCTCAAAAAATCAAGAAAGAGTGATGAGGTATAATCCATCTGGTGTCTTTTAGATTAAATCCATTCTGAGAAGAATCTCAAGCATTCATTAAACAGTGTTACAGAAACCAATTTTTAGTCAACTGGCTAAAGACTCAGAGATATCAGCAATCATCCTAGTCACCTGGGACATGAAGAAAACAGCTGTTCAGTGCTCAAACAAAAGGGTTGCTGCAGAGGCTCTCTTACACAGTGTAAATCTGGAATTAAAATTTTTAATGAATAATATGGGAAAATAATTACTGCATGTCTCCTAGCAGAGTTGAAAAGACAGTTTACAAAATGCTGTAAATAGGACTCATAATTGAAAGGCCTTGATTTCATTTTAAATAATTTGATACCTTAGATTATCTGTTCCTATAAATGTTGAAATTAACATATAAGAGCAGAGTTAGAAAAGAAAGTGAAAGAGACAAAAAAAAGTGAAAGAGGAAATATGTGAATTCACTGATTTCAAAATATTACCTTTTGTCTATTTGAGCTAAGCTGAATTTCTCAGGAGAAGATAAAAATCGATACCAATGGTGGAATTTTATTTATTAATGATGTAGATTATCTCCACTTTATTTTAGTATATTCTTATTTTATATTTTGAATACAGGAAAATGGCAACATATTATGAGAAATGGACAATCTCACTCTATTCACTGAATTCCTCCTCATGGATATCTCAACCTCACGAGAGCTCCAAATCCTGCAAGCTCTACTGTTCCTTGTAATTTATATGGGAGCCTTGACTCAGAATCTTCTCACTGTTACTGTCATTTTGATAGACCCAAAATTGCACTGTCCAATGTACTTCTTTCCAGGCAATTTATCTCCCACTGATCTTTGCTGCATTTCAGCTACTGTTCCCAAAATAGTTGTGAATTCTCTGACAGGGAGTAAATTGATTTATCTCCCAGCATGTGCTGCCTAGATTTTCCTGTTTATGATCTTTGGATCCACAGTGTTGGCATTCCTTAACGTGATGTCCTATGATTGCTATGTTGCCATTTGCCACCCTCTGCACTATAGGCTCACCATCACCCCATGTATGTGCACACAGGCAGCTGGTGGCTCATGGGCAAGTGGGTTGGTCTATTCTGCTATCCACACAGGTGTCATTTTCAGGCTTCCCTTTACAGAGTCCAATGTGATCCATCAATATTTCCGTGATGTGCCTCAAATTTTGAGGATCTCTTCAGATGCTCAGTTTTCTGAGTTTGTGGCCTTAGCTCTGAGTACTTGTATTCATGCAGTATTTTCTACTTTTTTGTTTAAGTCCTATAGTGATATATTTTCAATGATGCTTATGATGCATTCTGTGGAAGCCCATAAGAAAGTCCTATCCACTGTACCGCCCAGTTGGCAATTCTCATTTTATTTTTAGTTTCTGTGTAAATTGCTGCCTTTGGTCTTGTTGAAAATAAGGCTTCTCTCAGTAGTCTTCTCATAGCTGTCTTCTACACCATGGTGCCCCCGTTCATAAACCCCATCATCTATAGCCTGCAGAACACTGAGAATAAACCTGCTCTATGCAGAATGTTCCACAGATATTTTGAATGTCCATGAATGATCATCTGGATTAAAAATTTTTGAAAGATAATGGAATAAATTTTAACTCATATTTGATATATGTTATTAAATATGAAGATACCCCAATTAAATATCCATATATCTTCTGTATAACATTTTGCTTTTTACATACATGATGGTGAGCTATGCACCCATGTCCTAATTTTTCAAATCTGGGCATTGGTGTAATTCACACATTTTTCAGGAAAATATTTTCCATATTTCAAAATTATTTTGAAAGATGTTAGGATGACTTATAGCTAAAAACAAAGAATGATATCATATGGAAATGATAATGGATGAGTACCTTACTAGGTGCCTATGTATTTGAAAGAACTTTGAGGTACAGGATTCTGATGCCCTGGAAGAGAATATTGATTGTTTTGATTTAGATAATTCAATTCAAATTGTTCTCATTGTATTTACCTTCCTACAAATGTCTGTACCAAGTAGTAAAGTTATAGAATTGAGACACAACTGCAGAATTAACACAAAATAGAGCCAAAACTGAGATTCCCCATTCAAGTAGCTGCCCTTGTTGGAATGTGGACTATTAAAACCTATGTCTAAATAGAGTATATACTTTGTAAGCTTTTCTCCCTATGAGTTGGCTGAATAGGCACACACCAGGCTTATTTCACTTAATCTTTCTGTAAGATGAAGAACATGTAGGTACTGAGTAATGTGAGATGTACCAACAAGTGGAATTGGATTTTGCTTTCAGCAAACTGGATATAGTTTATACTGTATGGTACCCTTTTCACACCAAAAAAAGATATGAAAATATATCCTCTCTACATGAAAACAGTTTTATTCACTTTCACTAAATGCAGTCACTCTATAAGTAAAACCCTATTTTATTCTTGATGTTGGTAAATGTTTTCATTCTCTTTTATTTCTGATAAATCTAGGTAGGAATATATGAAATTGATTTTCTTTTCAAATAAACATTTTAGCTTTATCACAATTTCCTTTTGTTACTCTATTTTTATTTCATTTATTTCTACTCTTTTCTTTAGTTTCTTCCTTCTAATTAATTTTGGGTCACTTTGCTCATCTTTTCCTGGTTTCTTGAATTGAAAATGTAGGTCATTGTTTTTAAACTTTTCTCTTTTCTTGTATAAGAACTTACCATTTTAAATTTCTCTATGTGCTCTGTTTTATTCCTATTTCATCATTTTTTTTTGTTTTGCATTTTCTTTTTCATTCAATTTTAAATACTTTAAAAAATCTCCTTGTGATTTCTTTTATTCATAGATTGTTTAAATGTGTGCTGTTTAATTTCCAAGATTTTAGTTGTTCTTGATATTTAAACTAATCCATTGTGGTAGAGAATATACTTTGGATAATAAAGTTATCTAAGTTCATTGTGTCTTGTTTAAGGCTTGGTAGTATCCACTTTGGTATATTCTTAAGGGAAATGGTAATTAAAATCATTATGATCTTTTGTGACACAACTCCAGAATTTCAGATTCTGTCTCCAACCTTTCTTGCATGTCAATTCTGCAAATTCAGTGTTTCCATTTATAACATTGATGCTGAAATGAATTCTTTTATAATACCACAAATCATAGAAAACCGATAATCACAGGTCAGCAGTACTATGTAATGAAGGAGTATTTAGCATCATTAGATTTATGAATATACACACACAAAAGAAAACCATTACACAACTGCACACAGTAATGAAAAGAATTTTTTTCATAGAAATAAGACTATTATAGATTGCCCAATTCAATAAACTCAGAGGGCTATGTGACAATCATATATATATAATCATGTACATGTATGTGTATATACTTATACACGTTTGTGTGTATATGTAGACATATATATGAAGGAAAACAGTATGCAATAAAAAAGAGTAATGAGAGAACAATAAATCTTTCAGACTGTACATATAGTATGGCTGAAATAAATCAAAATGAGAAAAGGAAATTATTATATAGAAAACCTAAAGTAAGACATACAAACATCACAATTTAGAAAGCACAATAAAATAGATAAATGCAAAAGAGTACTGATTTTGCAATGCCAGTATAAGAAAACAGTGGCAGGGAGGGAATCATATTACCAAACAACTATTTCTATATTCTTTTCAAATGAGATACAGGGGATTAAAAGATTTACCTATTTTAATAATTATATTAAAAGCAGAAAAGTAAAATGAATTATTTAAAGGAAGATCTTAATCAGGAAAATATGAATGAGATTAGGACAAAAAAGGGAGAGATTAAAAGCACAGTATTAGACTATTTAATACCCACTTGAATTTTCTTAGGATACTACATGAATGAAGCAAATACCAGAGTTCCACTTCAAAAGAACACTGGAGAGAGGAGTTAGTGTGACTGTTGTATGTGGGGCAAATAAAGCCCACATAACAAATTAGAAAAGAGGGGGAGGAAACTGTTGGGAGGATTGTTGGAAAAAGTATTTTGATAGAATAGATGAGGATATGTTTAATAAATTAGATATTTCAAACAGAATGGAAGTAAAAATTCTACAAAAATATAGAATAATTTTATATATTGAAAATAAAAGAATATATCTCTTTTACATATAATAGAGATATAGTTACCAAATCATATTTATCTCAGAAATATATGTGATTTAAAATTAGAAAATTAATTATTCTAATTAATTGCCAGGGAGGCAGAAAATATTTTTCCTTTTTCCTTTTTTTTTTTTTTTTTT